>JANHFX010017969.1:15147-43148 GCA_027560015.1 Chloroceryle amazona | reverse complement strand
CTTTGCGGCTGCCCCGCAAGCCCCCAGCCCGCCCCCGAGGCGAGCGCTCCATGGGGCATCGGGTCAGGCAGGCCGCCGCAGCCCCCGCCCCGACGGTCTCTGGAGAAGTTGCCGTAGATGCGCGCTCGCTAAAATGGGAGGTTTCAAACAGTAAATGTGGGCTGGTTTTATTCAGGAGATGCTGAGTGAGGAAGGGAAAGTGGGGGAAACACTGCCGCCTGGATGCATCTCAAAGTCCAGAACAAATTATTTCCTCTAACTTCGTCCTTACTCTGTATCCTTTTACTGCTTTTTCAGAACTACTCTCGTTTTCTTCCAAAAGCCTAAGTAATCTTTTTAGTGTCTGTCTTCCTATCAACCTTGTTCATGACCCGTGTTTTCCGTTGGTCAAGACTTCATCCTCCTTCCTTTCTGGAATCATTTTCCTGTATCTGTCTATGCCACTTGTTACAATTGCTGCATATAAAACACCAATGCTTCTCTGTGATGTGATGTGTCATCATCTTACAGAAAGGGTGTTATTAGTTGGTCAGTGGAGACCAGACCTATTTGGCTTGCAGGTGGGATGAGTTTTTGTTTATCTGGAGGAATAACCTGATGGAGAAGAGAGGTAACATGGGTGAATAGGCTGTAATTTGTCAATATTGCTTTGTGGTGCAGTCCAAGTCTTTTCATTGAACTAGCTGTCTTTGTTCATTACAAAATGATGCATCAACACAGTCCTTTTTTACTTCTGTTGCTTCAGTCTTCTAGAGTTGCCTAGACCTTTCCTGTGTCTTGGCTTAAAATTCAGACCCCTGGGTTTTCAAGTAGATGCCAGCTGAGTGACTCGCTTGTACACAGTTTTACAAACCACAATATCTGGCTCTGGTGTTTGTTGTTTTTTAATCCTGATCTCATTCGAAAAGTTAAATTGTAAGTGTTCATTGATAAATGATGCAGTGTTTTGAGTGAGTATTAGAGATTAGTGTTAATAAATTCAAAATTTGTTAGTAATAAGAGAAATTGAAAAGAAAGCATGAAAGAAACTATATGAATAACTGCGTGATCCTGTGACTTCATTAAGTCATACATAACTTTAAAGTTACGTATGAAGTGGTATTGTATTACTATTGTCTTCTCTGGTCTTCCTCTCCTCTTTCCTTCCAATTGTCCGTGACCTTCCTTTGTTGCATGAAATGCGTATTTTTTACACTGGTTTCTGTTCTGGCTCATGAGTGTCTGTCATGGAATGATCATGTTTCAGTTACAGAATCTGTGTTAACTTTGAGACAGACTCAGATTTCAGAGTTTAAAATTGTTTTGTTGAGAACTTGAGGGGGAAAAATAAACTCTTATTTTTTAAGATGGCCTGTAGCATGCTTGTTCTGGTGCTCAGAGACCTGATAAATATGGAGACTCTGAATTTGTAGGCATTCTTTACAGTAAAAACCTACTTATTTTCTGTGAGCAGGTTAGCTGTTGAGATACTTAAATGCCGTGTTTCCTTGCAGAACATAAATGTTCTGATCTGATTGTCTTTCTGATCTGACTGTCTTTTCAAGACTGAAATTTTGATCTGATTGTCTTTCGGTTGATGTTACCTATATTCCTAATCTGATGGTGAAAAAGAAATGAGATGCAGTACTAGAGTATCATAAAGTTATCTTAACAATAGTATTAACAATTCAACTAATCATCTGGTTCTAAATTCCACTAAGGCTGATGTGGAAAAGTTTGGCATTTCATTTTTGGAGTTTGCTTAATGCTTAATTGATACAGTTTTCCTGAAGTAAATAGTTCAGAAAATTTTCTCCTTTCAGTGAAAAAAATGGAGTGGGTTCAAGAAAACGTATTTGACCTGCTAAAACTGATCTTATATATATATTATTTCTTCTTGAGGGGACTACAACAGAAATAAGCATTTAGATATTGAATGGCTTAATTCAGTTATCTTTGCAGGGCTTCTTCCTTTTCAACATAAGAGGAAAAATGGGGAGGGAGGGAGGGAACAACTTTGTTAAACATGGGAAAGGGGGTCCATGTCTGTTCAAACTGTTATGTGAAAAGTCAGTGGAAAACTTGAATGCTGTGCTGTACATTTTCAAAGCCAGCTGTGTCTACGTACTGCTACTTGCTTGTAGTACTTAAGAACCAACACCAGTGAGGGAGAAAAATCTTACAGGTGTATCTGTGCTGGAGAGTGGGATTTATTGGAGATTGAGTTGACACAGGCCAAGCTACCACAAGAAGTCCATTAATGGCATCAGAGTCCAGTGCAAGTTTACTCTTCTCCCCCACTGTGATATAAATTTGTGATAAGTCTCCGAGTAGCTGTGACAAACTGCTTCTCTTAGCTCAGACTGTTTTAAAAGTGCTTATTTTTTACATGTCTTCTTTAGCTTTGGTCAAATCTACATTTCAATTATGCTTTTGCATTTACTGAATTTATTTACATTTTGGTACAAGCTGGGGAGAATACATATGTGAGATAATTTGTGAGATAAGTTGTTTGTTTGTTTTTGTTTTGTTTTTGTTTTTGTTTTTTTCTGAAAAACACCCAAACCAAACACATTCTGCATTATGTTACATATATCTTAGTATCTGCTAATTGCTTTTATTATTATTGCCTAATACTGAAGTAACATTTACTGGTTTGTAGCTTCTCTGAAATCTCTCTCCCATTGGAATCCGTGTTTGCCACCTTTGTTATTATTCACACACTTTTCATACAAGGGCTGATACATGTTTCTGCATTGAAGAGCTAACCATTTGTTTAATACAGTTGCTTGAGAAGTCAAGTGAATGACACCTGATACTGTTCAAACTGATGATACAAAGGAGAGTTAAAAAAAGTTTTGCTACTTTCTATCGTGAAAAAAATGCACGATAAAGTGGAAAGAATTTGGGCTACTAGCAGCTGTCTTCAAAACCATCCACTGCGTTAGAGGGGTTGGAGTCAGCATAATTTTCCTGAGTTTTTTAGAAGGTTTTGGAGGGTCTTTCAAAAACATATCCTGACATTTTCCAACACACGCAAGCCTAGGAAAATATCTGTTTTTACAACTTCATTTGCTGTAGCAAAAGGCTGTCGCTAAACTGTTCATGCAATTTTAATATATGGAGTCATGTGTGGATTTAATATGTGGGATTTCCTTGATTCAGTTCAGTTCTCCTTTCCAATTTTTGATGACGCTAGGAGTGTTGCTTTTAGCAAAGGTGACCTCTTCTTTCCATTTAGCTACTGCTTATGTTTAATTTTACTTTTAAACAGCATAGGAAACTGCCAATTTCACTTATAAGGTATCAACTCTTCTGTTATTGAAAATTTTGGGGTAGTAGGTTTTTATAATTCAGCTGATTCCTCTTCAGGAACAATTGGCCTGTAGGTGAGGGACTTGTTACTAAAACAGCAGAGTATGAGTGTTAGGGGAGGAATTATTTTATGTTTGCTTTGAAAGAAATGCATGTTGTTCCAGAGAAAGATGGAAATAGGAAGATAGATGGTAAGCATGCAGATGTGCCATAATAGCCCAAAGTACATGCTGTAAACTATACTCAGGACCTTAAACAAGAATATTAGGTTGATGCAGCATCTTCTTTGCTTTCTTCTCTTACTGAGCCTTTATTTTATATATCTTCTTAAAGTGAACTGCTTGCTCTTTTTAATTAGCTTGCTTGGGACTTTTAACACTGTTGCATCATGATATTGCTACAGGGCATGCATTCATCAGTGTATCTGTATGCATTTATCTATTTAGAGCACATTATTCCTCTATGTTTTTCCATGCTGTAATGTACCATTTGATATGTTACCCTCTCCATTACTGATTATATATGCCTTCTTCCGTTTGAATTCATCTTAATGTGTAGAGATGATGAGTCACTTCTACTGAGAAGACATTTTGCTTTTTTCTGTCTTTTGATGGATGTCTATTGAGCGACTGTTCTTTTGCAGGTGAAGTGGATGATGTACTGGATTGTGTTTGCCTTTTTTACAACTGCAGAAACACTCACAGACATTGTTCTTTCTTGGTGAGTTCCTTGGTGGCATGTTATTTTTGTTAGTTGGTTTGGTTTTTGGTTTCTTTTTTAAAAGAAGAGAGGAGTAGTGTTAGGATGCTAACAATAAACTGCCTTTCCTTTAGGAGTTTTCAATCCCTATGAAGAATCTGCAGGTTTGTAGATATTAGGGGTAGTAGCTGTTGTCTTAGCTGCTTCATCTCCTATACTTGCAATCGGTTAGGATAAATACGCAGTATCTGTAAGAGGATTGTCATCCACTCATAAAATATTTTTGAGAAGCTGTTGATGTGAACTTTAAAGTTTGAGAAATAATGGTCTAAAAGACACTTGGAAAAAAAATGGCAGAAGGAAGGGACCTGTTTTGCTTTGCAGGCCTGTTGTGTGGTGGAGCAGATCAGGTGCATGTCTGTGTTCTGAGTGTTTTGTGTTTTGCATCATGAAATTCTCTTCCGTTAGTTGTGGTGTGGTGAAGTGGAGTGGAGTCTGGGGAAGCAGGTTCTTAATTCTTTCAGTGCTGTGTATCATGCTTGGCAATATGGAGGCCTGCAAAAATGACAAATCATTGTTACATGTCTTCTGATGAACTTTGGATACAGGGTATCTTCAGTTTCTTCATTGCTTTAGTGTTTGAGCTTTGCATACATCTCTGAAAGATGTATGTCAAGACTTGCATGTTTTAAGGGAACATGAAAAGGCTACACATGCCTTACAAAAGTGCTCAGCAGTTTTGTCTCTTCCTGCATAAACTTTGAAAAGCAGACAAAGAACTGCTAAGTGTGAGAGCTTTGGCTTGTTCACGGACTTAAAATGGACCACTGAAAATGGAAGTCTCTTACTGCTAATAGAGACAGTAGAATGTTTGTATTTGCTTGTTTCAATCTCTCCTACTCTATCTTCCCAGAGACTTTAATGGGTAAGGGTTCGAAATTAAAAACTTAAATGCTGCTTGCTCCTTTACACCAATCCTCCTTTTGTGTATTATCTGAGAAGTACCTACTGGAAGTTTCAGAAGCTGAGCCATCAGCCTTAGTAGGAACTTGAGATTTACTTTGGAAAATGAGAGGGAAACTAATGTCATGTTAACATGCAGTGGATACTCTCTGAACAAACTTCAGAATGATGAGAATAGCTATCAGATTGTAATTTGGTGTGTTTGCAGGGCTGAGAGATGCCCTGTTTATGGAGTATTCATGGCTATGGATGAAAGACTAAATGAGACTCGAAGAAGGTATGTCCTAGGATTCCAAAAAGAGTTCTGCTATTCTGACCTGATATATCAATTCATTTGTTTCTGAGCCTTTACCTCGACTCTGCTTTTTCTGCCTGTGCTGCTTTCTGACAGTTATCTCCATCCGTCTCTATGCTGATCTTGATTCCAGTACTCCATCTTTTTCCCTCTCTCTCTCTTGTTTTGTTGTTTTGTGTTTGTTTTTGTTTTGTTTTTTTTTTTTTCCCCTTCCCTATTTCTCTCAGGTTTCCCTTTTATTTCGAGCTGAAAATTGCATTTGTGATTTGGCTGCTCTCCCCTTACACCAAGGGCTCCAGTGTCCTCTACAGGAAGTTTGTGCACCCAACGCTCTCCAATAAGGAGAAGGTACTTGCTTGTTGTTAGAAGATCCGGACCCATCTGGGAGCTGACTGACTTCTGATTCAGTTATCCCACAATTAACAACTGAAATGCTTGAATCATGCTTGTGCTGACATTAGTGGATGCAGAATGTTTCTGACAATGATGTCATACTGCAGCTTACTGAAGATTGTAATGTAGCCAGTAGTTTGCCTAATGCTTAGAAAGCATGTTTAGCTAACCCAGTGTCATGAGCCCTTATAGTCACTGTCAGTGTAAGCTCTTTGAATCATGATAGGAGCAGTGTGTTCTGTAGCCATGCTGTTTTTTTCACATTGTCAGTATAAGCAACTGCTTTGTTTTCAGTTGTTACCATTTGGAAATACCATACTTTAAGTGAAAGTTGCATTTGCAAGCTTTCTGCAAGTGGCAGAGAAACTGCAGTTATGTGATCAATAACAGGTGATGCTCATAGCCTGGAAAAATGTATTCAGGTGACCTTTGGGCTTTTAAGGGTGATGGTGGGGAGACTTTGATCGCGTTTGTAACAAGGAGCTAAATGCTGTGTTCCACATTGCCTTCCTAGGAAATTGATGAATACATTACTCAGGCTCGTGACAAGAGCTATGAAACCATGATGAGAGTTGGCAAGAGAGGGTTAAACCTTGCTGCCAATGCAGCAGTTACTGCAGCTGCAAAGGTAATGCAACACCTTTTGTAATGTTCAGGAATTCCCCAGCAATTTAGTTTTGTGTGCCAGCAATTAGTGCAATGGGTCTGTTAGGGCTTGCTTGTATTTGTGGCTCCAGTCTGCTTTTCCTTTCCTCCTGTTAGCCTTGCAGTTAAGCCCATCCTTTGACTTATGAAAAGTGGAGGGAGAGTGAAATGGATTTAACTTTAACCTCTTCCCTCTTGGTCTTGGGAGAATACTTTTTTTCCTTTTCTGTTTTTTTCAGACTACCCTAGTGGGAATAGGGCACCTTTCCTCCTCTTCTGAATGATCCCATGTGAGATGATCTTGGTAAAGGCAAAGTGCCCTGGAACCTAATTCTTATATCCTCTTAGGGCCAGGGAGTTTTGTCTGAGAAGCTGCGAAGCTTCAGCATGCAGGATCTCACTCTGATCCGGGATGAAGATACTGTGCATATGCAAAGCCATGAGCCACAGCTGCACCCCTCTGGTGGGAGTCTTCTTGAAACCATTGAGGACTCAGGTACAAAACACCCCTGCTGGGCCATTGTACGAGGCCTCCTGTGGTGAACCAGGAGGGTAGGAGGTCTGGGATTTTCGTGCATTGGGTCTCAGAAGTTTCAAAATTATATGGGAGAAGCTGCATTATCTGCCCTAGTCCATCCCTGTCTACTAACACGTCTCTAGTTTTTGGATTATTATTCTTATGGGTTGTTGACGTCTCCCTTCCACATGGTCCTCCAGGATGGGCCTTTTTATATTTCATGTGATTTTTTTCAGAAGTATGTGCTAAAACTTGCTCTTTATTCCTTAGCTTCCTGTTACTCTTCAGGAGAGGAGAGCAGTGTGGCACAGAGGTCTAATGGAACCCCATCGGAGACTAGAACAGACCCATCAGAGGAAGATGCAGGAGACAAACTTCCTAAACGTACCCAGAGTCTCAAAACTCCTAAAAAGATGGTGAAAGCTGAGGTGAGCTGTTGTGTAAATTTTAATTTCTAGTACAGACATTGCTTTGAGAGCTTTGTTGGAAGGATCGGGCTTCATAGTCTTGAAGCTTTTAAAAGCTGTTTATATACACTTTTTTGGACTAAGTCTTTGTCTAGTTGAGTCCTGTATCAGAGGACTTGCCATCTACTTCCTAGACTAGTCTTTAGCTTTCATATTTTTATCCTGCTTGTAAACTTGTCATAACTCAGGACCTACCTTTGCTTTCATTCAGATTTTGTGTTAAAGAGTGGGGCATTAGGTATTTTTAATGTTTTTTTGATTGCATCCTCTCTCCTGCCAGTTACAGTCTGAACATATAATACTACTGTGATGTTTATCCCTGGGACAGCCACTTTCTCCGCATCTAAAATGCAACAGTTCCGTACCCTCTTAGGCCTTCCTGGACTTCTACGTATTGGATATGGGGAAAATGTAATTTCCTCCTCCACACCACTCCTGACCCTCACTGCTCCTCCCCACTGTGGGATTTTGTCTCGGAGTTTGCGTAACTAGTCACTGTTGAGCTGTCCCTTCCGTATGCCCATGTGATGATCCAGGATACTTAAAGCCATTCAGATGGGACATGAGCTCTCTATTCTTACTATTAAAACAAATCATATATGAAAATAAATTCAGTTGTGTCCAAGAGCCATTTTAGCTTAAGTTTTGATTTTTTTCAGTTGTTGGTGTGTTTTCTAGAATATGCTTTTTGAGGTGCTGCTCTCCAGTTTTTGGCTCTTACTTGAATGTTTCTTGTGTTTCAATCTTATAGGTGATAAAACACTTCTCCCTTTTTGTAAAATTGGGAGTCCATTCGCTTGATTCTGCTTGGACTCCTAATTTTATTTTTTGTTTGTATTTAAGATAGAATTCTCTACGACTGGCTCACATTGTCAAGTTTTTCAGGCGAAATGCTAAATAATTTTGAGGGAAGTAATTGCTGAGAATGTAATTTTAAATACCGTTAACCTAATTTACCACGTGCAGGACACTTTTGCATGTGATTAAGTACCTTTTGTAACAATCACAGAATACTTGAGGTCGGAAGTGACCTCTGGAGATCATCTGGTCCAACTCTACTGCTCAAGCAAGGCCATCTAGAGCCTGTTTCTCAGGACCGTGTCCAGATGACTTGAATATCTCCAAGGATGGACATGCATGTCTAAAGATGTATTTAAAGTCAGCCTGGGCCTTTTTTAAATTCCAAAGGCTTGCTTCTGAGTTGACCCCTCTGTTTCGTCTCTAGCATATTAGACAGGAGCAGGGAAACGAGAGGAACAGAATTTGATTCCAAGCTTCCTTGTGAGGAATTTTTAAAATTAAATCATGAAAAGGCAGTAGTGACTCGTCTGTGCTGTTTATTGTGAATGCAGAAATTCCGATATAGTCCTTTGCAGGCATATTGGTTTTTTTATGCTCAGTCTGTTTAGATCTTTAGTTCCGAGGTAGGAATTGTAGGAGGTATTTGAGATCTCTGAGATTGCCTGGAAGAGCTGAATGCATCATACATCATAAATACACTCTTTTTGCTAATATCTAGAATGAAAGACACTGGAGTACAGTGTTCAAACTAGTTGAATATGCTTCCACATCTTTCTGAGAACAGCATGGCAGTCAAGAGAAAAGTTAGAACAGTGAAGTGTTATGTGAATGTTACCAGTTAGAGATATCACCTTTGTCTAATCTTTTGTTGGGACAGCTGACTGATTTTATTATCACACTTGTCCTGTTTTAGCATGTCTTCCTCTCCTGGGTGTTCAGATGGATGTGCTCAGAGTGATTTGTTCACTAACCAAAACCAAATGGAATTGTTAAATGGCCTTTTTGAAACAAGGAAAACATGAATAGAGTCATCATGTTGTAGTTCTTTTGTCCTGTTTTCACTCCACATTCTTGTATATTTCTGTTAGACATTTAGGTGTTAAAGTAACCTAAAATGCCTTCTCTTCTTTCTCCTCAGCTTCCAGTAAGAAGCACAAAAGCCCGTCCTAAGAAGAAAGCTGCAGGCTCTCTTGCTTCTGGCGAGTCATCCTAAGGAGACCTCCCCCTCCCCAGCACCTGTCTCTGTCCCGGGGTTTGCCTGTCACTTTTGAGGGGAAACTCCCCAAAAGAAGGGAGCTGAGATTCATGTACATAACAGTTACTGCTTTGTAGAGCTCATTCCAAGGCAAGGGGGAGGCTGGGATTCAGAAAGTGGAGTAGAGGATACACATCCTCAGGAATTTTCTCCTTTTCATCTCTCTGTTGGAGGGAGTGCTGATATATCTGTACATAGCCTGTTGCTTTGGAATTCCCACTGTATAACCCTAGTTGGGGAGAATCTTTGCTGGAAGCTAGGGTTAGAGACAGCCATTGCACAGAAGATGGAGAAATTAGACACTGGAGTTGCACAGGGGTGGGTGGCTCCCTAAAATGTCTTATCTTGCTCTGGGTATTCTTCTGCAGCTGTGTGTTGTTAAGAAGTGCCCACCATGATTCATCCTTCTTAAGAATGGACCATACCTGTCATGTCCATCCCCTTTGAGAAGGTGACTGAAATGATGTGGAGTGCTTTTGAACATAAAGGACTAGCTCATGGGAGGAGTATGCTAGATTCCTGTTACTAGTACTGGAAGGTGAAGATATTGGAGTTTATTGGGTTTTGAGTTTTTTTTGTGGAAGATGAAGGGAGATAATTGAAAAACTGAGTAATGAAGAAAATGTGCTGTTATATGCACATGTGATGAAGTAGATAGAGGTATCTGTAGGAGTTAACTATTGAGAAGGGAAGTCTGGCATCCGTAAGATTTTGGGTATCTTTGAAGCTGCTTGAATTTTATTTCAGGTTCTGTTTTTCACTTTGATTCCTGTGAGAGCATCAGAATGCAGCAAGTCCCATGCAGTGGGAAAAGCTGGCAGGGGAACTGTTGCTTTGCCATTTAGCGATTGGACTCGTGTCATTCTGATTCTTGTCACTATGGACAAGTTCTTTCATTCTAGCAGATGACGGGGAAAATCTGGCTCAATACAGTCTGCAGGCATACTTGAGAATTTCAGAAGCCCTTTTCTCTCAAATTTAGGAGATCCAATCCTCAGGGCACGTAAACCGATAAATAGCTGGTGTATGAGTTTTGCTAACTCCAGGATTCCATTTATAGGGAATAAAGAGCAGGGAGTAGGGCACAATACTGTGATTATTCAGTCCCATTGCTTTATGCTACTGCAGCCCTTGCACAGATACTTTGTCTGACCATGTGCCATATTCATCAGTGTCCTGAGACTTGAGTAGTATATAACACGTGGGACAGAACTACGCTGAATGTAGAATGTATATTGTGGGAGTGAAATTGTAGTGATGCAGAGAAAATTTGCATTATGCCAAGCCATACTGGATTCAGATCTGTTGAACATTAAGGGGAGATTCCCTGTACACATGCCAACAGAGTCAGTAGGAATTTATGAGATGAGTAGGGTTTCTGTTGTTGAGCTTTATAATGGGGGAACACCATTATGAACATGGTTGTCCGAGTGAACGCTTGATGGTCTTAATCTTTACTGAAACTAGTTATCAAAAGAACCTGGCTTCTTCCCTTCCTTACTGAAGACCATCCATAGCTCTAGATGCAGGCATTTGTGTTTGCCCATGTCTTTTGCTGTCACATTTCTGACACTACTATGGATTCTGCACAGTCTGAGTATTTTGATGTTTGTAAGCACTTCAAGTAATGTTCCACAAGTATTTCTGTCCTAAAGAATAGCCCTTCAAAAGTTTATAAAGTTGGAGTTCAGAAATGTTTTTTTTCTTGTTTCCTTTTGTCTTGGTGGCAAATTGTTATGAATTAAATAATTATTTTAGGAAACTAATTAAGTTGGTTTTACTTTTAGTTGTAGCTTATAAAAATTGAATTTTTGACAGACCGTGTCATCTTGTCAGAAATACTTGTCCAAAATCATCCGCAAGGCCTTGTCCAGAAGTGAGTAGAAAATCCTTGATTTGGCTTTGAGTTTTGAGTTTCAGGGAAAACAAAAATACGTGTTTTGTTCTTTTTAGTTTGTTAGCAAACATTGTAGATGTGTCTCAATATTTCATGCGAAGACATGTCCCAAGCAGGATTTCTTTCTATTTCCAGAGGAAATTGATCTTTCCCGTAGGAGGGATAAAAATTTTCACTGATCGTGTGGAAGATTCAGTCGTGAGGAATTCCTGTCCTACTGTACTGAACAAGATAGAACCATTATTCTTTGTATACCGTGTACTTCTACGACCACATTTCTTGACATGTTTTTTCTTTAACTGAAAATTTCCTTAGTAAATTATTTATGTAAGTCATTGTGAGGGCCTTGTTTTGGAAGACGAGAACTGAGTAGTCTCCCCTTTTGCTGATCTTCATGCCCTTTCCTTGTGCATGTGTTGTGGTAGTCCTGGATTAGTCTCGGTCTTCATGCAATGACTTTCCAGAATGTTTTCTAGAACCACTTAATTTGTAGCAACTCTTCCTGCTTTGAAGCAAATGAAGAATTTCTGAAGACTCAGTTTTGGCATTTAGATTTGCCTTTGTCTTCCTGAGCTAGGTCCTGTACTAAGTCTGTTTTACTTAGCATTGATGCTTGGTGTCATTAGCCTACAGGTAAGCACAGGTCAGTCTTGCTCTGACTTTTGTTGTAAAGGGGAATTAAGTGATTCCTGGTTGTAAGAGTCTGGAATAGAGTCGGGGGCTATTATCTAGTGTGTGATAAGAAGCTGATGATGTCAAGCAGCAGAACTTACCCAGAGCAAGAACAATGTCTTAGCATGGACCCTGTCTTCTTCTTCCATTACAAATGTGACTGCTAGATTGTGCTCTGCTTGATCGAAGCCTCTGCAGATCTGCCAACCACCCACGTGACCTCTTAGTGAGTTTCTAGATATAGTTCTGCATTGGATGGCATGGTCTTGCATAGAAATTCTCTTGTTAATGAGAATGCTGAATGTGCTGTTTTGATAAAATGCTTTTATCAGCTGTTGTTCAGTGTTTTCAGCAGGAAATGCTGGAACATAGTTTCTCTTCGGTATCATCTGTGGGCTTCATTGTGCAATTAAGCAAATGGTTGCATCTCCACCCATTGTGTTCAGTAAGTGTTTATACCCCTTTCCCAATGTGCTTGGGCACAGACGGAAATGCAGTAAGAGAAAATGATACCTGAAGGTTGGGGAAGAGGTGGGAGTGTTCATGTTAGTACTTGTGTGTTACACTAAAAGTTGTCCTAAAATACCTGTACCATGAGATACAAAATGAAGCCATGACTGCCTTTTGGAAAGAAATTTTGTACCTCCATGCTTTATAACATTGTGTTCAGCTGTTGGAAAAGAAAAGAGTGAAATGTAGTTTCCTTTCTGAGAAAATGATTTGCTGTATAGAATGGAAAAAAAGTTTTCTTGCCTTGGCAGTATCCTCCGTGGTGGGTAAGAAATAGGAAAATCTAGAGCAAAGTACTGTCCCATTTTAAACTGTACCCTTGAACTAAACATCTTAATTTCTTACTGATCTTTATTGAGTTTGAGTCTGCAGCCTTATGTTTTTGAGTTTGGGGAGGACTGATTCCTTTTGTACTAGATTAACTTCCTTGGTAGGTAGCGAGTGTATCAGAGAGAGGGATACTGATGTTCTTAAAATTGCAAAGCTTCTTCTGGGGAAGCTATATTTTCCCCCATTTTAGTGAATTGAATTCCATTCATTGCTTTTTGCAGTGCTGGGCTTTCTTTTTCATACATGCCTCTTGGAAGTATGACTCCCTTGCAATATAGGGAAAAGTCACTTCTGCCTTGAAAAGCAAGATTTCTAGAGAACCTTGACTTTCCAGAAATTGTTATTTATTCTTTGTCACCTTAATCAGCAGGGAATACAGTGCCTTAGGAGGAAAGTGAAATAACTATGGAATACTCTGCTTGTTTTCTGATTCGCTCATGGCATTGTATCAAGGACAATTGCATGTTAACTGTGAAGTGTCATATACCTGAGAGCAGCTGTTGAACTGAGCAATAGTCTTATCCTTTTTTTCTGATGGGGACACTGCATTGTCACATTACTTAGCTACTTGCTGGGGAGATGCTGAATCCCATCTCTCTATGTAGCTTGTGAGTGCTATAGCTTTTCTTGCTTTACCAACTAAGAATTTGTGATGTGCCATCTGGCTGAAGCATATTCTAGTGCTGCTTTCTGAGTCATCGTGTAAAGTCAGATATATGGAAAACCAGCAA
Source organism: Chloroceryle amazona (assembly GCA_027560015.1). Taxonomy (NCBI): domain Eukaryota; kingdom Metazoa; phylum Chordata; class Aves; order Coraciiformes; family Cerylidae; genus Chloroceryle; species Chloroceryle amazona. The sequence continues at coordinate 29,679 of JANHFX010017969.1, read as the reverse complement.
AGTATTCTGAAGCTGTATGAGCTCATAAAATCAGAGTCATCAGAATTGTAAGGGACTGTAATCACATGGCAGTCATGTGATTCAACCACTCTGAGCGGGGCCACCTAGAGCCAGTTGCCCAAGAGTTCCTGTGTGCTATTTGTGGTTGGAAGCCTACAGAATGTAATGTTTTAAGAGCTTGTATGTGTAGAAATGTATATGCAGTATGGGGACGTCCTTTAGTGTTCTTCCTGAAGAGAAAGGATTTCTGGTCACCTTTCATCTGGAATCTGGCATGAGTACAAGACACTACAAACATAACTCAGTCTCATGTTATTTATAGTTAATTTTAAGAAGGCTAGAGGCTTCTGAAACAATCTTATGAGGTGTGCAAAGTAACTTGAGAACAGTTAGTTTGAACAGTAAATTAAGACAATAAATCTGACTAGTGGCTAAGAACCTGTCTTGTGAGATAGAATTAGAGTGGAAAATAGGCTGTGTACAGTACAGAGTTTTACAGGACATACTGCTCACTTTCTGATGCTCAAGCAATACTTAAACTTTGCTCTACAGATTAGAACCTGGTTTCTCTCTTATAGAATCTCTCTCTCTGTGTCTTACTTTTCTAAGATGGACTTGAGCTACTTTCTAAGATGAGCATTGAGATTTCATGACTTAAAAGTTTGAATTTTACCTGAGCGGACAGCTGATCTGCAGGTAGGACCAGACGAATATCAAGTTATTTTGCATCATGTTGTAGCAGATCAGCCAGGAGCTCCAGGAGGATATATCAGTCTGGGAAATTATGTAAATGCCCCTTCAAAGCCTGTGGTTTTTGATGAACCAAATGCTGGACTTTGCTATGCTCATATACATAGACACCTGTGGTATCATACTCTTATTTGTGATGAGAACTGGAATCAAAATAATATGAAGTGAAAAGAAGCCAGTGGAAAATTGGCAGGCTTTTTTTTCTGCAGTCTTGCAGGTAAATTTGGGTCTTTGCTGCTTCTTTGCCTAAAACCTTTCCATAAACCCCTTGTGAGCAAACTGTTACTTCCTTGATCTTTTTCTCAGCTCCTGTCCTTTCATGACCCAGTTACGGTTCATATGTTTTCCCTTACTAAGCAAGGGATTATTTCCATTTTGCTGACTATGGGGGCATGAAAAAAATACCGTCTTTTAGAGCTGAAATGTCATCTTTTTTCTGTTATGACCTAGAGTCATACAGTCACTTGTACAAGGCCTTAAGGCTAGATTTCCAGATAGAATCTGAGCATCTATCACCAATAGTATAGTTTTATGTATTTTATTTATTCTCCGCTAGTTTTGTCCCTGCTCTGGCAGGGCTGTTAGATTCAATGACCTTCAGAGGTCCCTTCCCAACCCATAACATTCTGTGATTGTATGTATTTCTCTTTTCTTGCAGTGGGTTCTGGCTGAAATATTCTTAGAGCAGGCTCTTTGGGCAAGAGTATTCTGTCTCTGTTTAGCCAAATAATGTTAGAAGTAACATTTGTGTGAAGGATGCAAAAGTGAGTGAGCACTAAAGGAGAAAGAGTTCCAAGTTTTCTGTAATATCTGACTGAGACTATCTAAAAAATTGTGGCAGCAGCAGAAACGCATTCCTGTAGTGACTTACCAAAGATGGAGAATTCAGTTGTGTTCTTTGCAGCAGGTCAGGGAGGAGAGTCGTGTTGGATGACAAGCACATAAAATTTTTACATACAAGGAAACTAGATTTTTATCATAAGTAATGCTTAGTAACTTACCAAAAAGAGAACAAGTTGAAATTTTTTGGTGACTTTATAAAATTAGGGGATAAAGGGCTGCCTTTTTTGGGAAAGCAATGAGTTATGGATTCCTCACTTTTGACTCCTCTATGAGATTATTTCTCAAATGTTGTGAGTGTCACATAGAACTAAATGATTTTTTTTTTATTTTGACATGTGACCATGAATTCATGTCTAAATTCAGGTGTGCTGAGCTATCCGAGGCAGTGTTGATTGAATGAAAGCCCACTAAGAAAATGGAGAAGCCAAGGCAAATTAGCTAGATAAAGATGATTAAAGGACCTTCCTCAAAGTGAAGGAATTAAAGGCTATGTAGTGATGTTGGGTTTTGATTCAAAATTTTAATTAAGTTCCTACTGGCTCAGTGCTGACCTGCAGGCTAGTAAAGTAAGGCACAGGCTGGGTTGTGAATTGCTTTTTGTCCACCAGAGGGTATAAGCATAACATACAATCACTGAAAATGTGAGTAGAGACTTGTCTGGTAACAGTTGAATTATGACAGTCTGAATATCAGTATTTCCTACGGATGAGAGTGAAGGTCCTGGTTAGGAAGGGGTGTGGAGGGAACAAACCGGGATGCTAATGGAGAACTATGAAGTAATACTGCAGTTAACCCCTGACTAAAGAGGCTATTTAAGCTTGCTGGACTCTCCGATTGAGCTACTTGCCAGTGAGGCTTGCTGAGACAATAGTGTTAGACAATAACTGTCCTTAGATCTTTTTCGTTGTCCATGCAAACCATTTTCTATCTACCAAAGCAGCTCTGTAAATGGCAGAGTTAATGATTTATTCCCCGTCTTTTGCAATCAACCACTTTCTGTGTGTTTGTGTATTCAGTGGTGTTGCCCTGATTTATACTCTAAATTTTTTGGTATTTTCTGGTAAGAATGAGTAGTTTCCTTCAACTGGATCTATATTCTGTGAAAATAAAAGCAATCTTAATCTAAAAATACAGATGTATCTAATGGTTACTATGGTAATTTTTGACCATGGCAACAGAGTTAAGATTCTGAAGAACAGATAGGTTCTTTTTTATTATTCTTACTTAGGGGAAAAAGACAACTACACAAGATCATATGAGTACAAAGATTTTGATGTGGTCTCACAAAAGATTTTTAGATAGAAAAGCTGTTACTGAGATGGATAAAAAAATTGTCTGAATGGCCAGCCCCATAGGGTAGTGAGCGGTCACAGGAAGTCTTAATTGGAGGCCAGCAGCTAGCAGCATACCCCAGGGCTCAATATTGGGTCTAGTCCTGTTTAACATCTTCATTGATGACCTGGATGATGGGTCAGAGTGTACCCTCAGCAGGTTTGCTGATAACACAAAACTTAAGAGGAATGGCTGATAATGCCAGAAGGCTGAGCAGAAAGCAGCAAGAGCTATGTAGAGTATCTGACCACATACGGAAATTCTAATAGGAGCATAATGAGACAGAGATCCTTTCTGATGTTGAGAAAGAGGAGGTCTTTTATCTGCAACATCATAGATGGAACTTATGGACTGAAATATGATCAGAGTTAAATACACAACATAGTGCTTTTAGGCAGGTGCTAATTTTCAGCTACAAGTTATGGATTGCCCTGACGTAGTTGAGACCCCAAGAGCATGTATTGCATTATAGAAAACAGTAATGATTTTGAAGAGTTGTATTTATAAGAAATTAGTATTTTTATTGGGGGAGGTAGTAATAGGTTCTTATGATTAAGCCTCATATTTAGTGAGTGGCTATCTCTGCCAACATAGAGCTAATGTGAAGCAGCACTCAATGTCAGTTTTATAAGGAAATGTGCTGAATAGAAGTTTAGCCAAAGCCAAATCACAGAATTTTTCAAGCTTTCTCTTTTTCATAGTGTTATGAATAAAGACTGCATTCCTTAATTAGTAATGCTTATATTTATTAAATGGTGTTAATAAAAGGCAAGTAAACAGCGCTGGGTGCACGGGGAGCCTGTGCTCTACCAACACGCACACCCAATACAGCAACAGATCTTCTTTTATACTTGTTATCCTAATACATACTCATCTCCTTGTCCAAGCAACGAGCTGGGTTAGCCAATCTTTATCCTCAGTTTTGGAAAATTTGTTCAACTCTTGTCTCCGTCTGACAACCACTTTTGCAGGGCTCATCGGCTCCACTGACCAATCTGGTATGCCTTAGCACACCACTGACACGAATTGTCACACCATATATCACAATAGGCCCTACTGGGATATCTAACAACTGAATAAGAACTTACAGCATTGCTGCTATCACTTGCTGATTTTGGGCAACAACTACCTTGAATTAAATAGAATCTAAACTGCATTTAAAAGCCATTTTTGTAAAAGCCATCTGTTGTGTCCATTCTATATTTGCCACCGGAATACAGTAACTGATCAGTGAACCACTGTGGTGCTCAAGGGCTTCAGGAAAGGGAAAAAGGAAAAGGCCAGCCCAAACTGAATTGCTTCAGCTGTTCGTCTCCTGTCTCTGATACTGCTCAGTCTTTTTGATGATCAGCGGGCAGTCTGGAATTAAGACACATTGGAAAAGCCTATTCCTGACACTGGCACTTTTTTACCCATTCTCTGAAGCGCAGTGATGTTAAATGAATGGGTTACCGGGGTTTTGTTTTATTTGGAGGGGGAGTTTGAATTCTTTCACTAGTTTTCTTGTAGAGTCATTAAAAGTTTGGTCACTTGATGCAGTATAATGACTTAAATGTAGAAACCTTGAGGCATCCTTATCTTGTGTTATGCTTGCTTTGCTACCAAGACTTTTTTTGTTTTCATTTGTCTGGGGGGGAGCAGGTGTTTGATTTGGTTTATTTTTTACATTTTCTTTTGTGAGAACTGTTGAAGTTGCGTATTATCTCTCTGATATCTTGCTCTTTCGATTTTTTTTTTTTTTTTACCTATTCAAAGGTCCCATTATTTTTCTTCCATTTCTTCCCAGAATATGATAGAAAGGTTTTATTGATGCAAATGTATTTTCATTCCACAGGGTGGCAGCTAATCATTATTTCCCTTCTTGGTTTTTTTTGGCATTTCTGCTAGAAGCAGCTTTCCTGGCCAAGCTCTCTTCTGAGGCATAAGAGTCATAAACATGTAAATACAGCCCTTCTGTTGGAGTTAGAGAGTATTTGGAAAAGCTTATTATATTGTGTCTGTTCAGGCTGTATCAATGTGCTGAAGACTGCAATAGCTGACAAGACAAAAAAATCTACAATTTTGAATATTACATATTGCTACTGTTCTACATGGGTGTCTCTTGTAAGTGGTACTCCAAGCCTAACTGAACACAAGTATATGGTGACACCTCTAGACAAAAGTTGCTTTGATGAAGACTCAGTTATTGATGTGGGTGGGGGAGAGAGGTTCTGGAAGTTATTTATTCACTATTTACTTCCAGTTTATTTTGACAGGTAAATGTCTCAGATAATCTGATTTGAAATCTCTGTGTGTCATCGGAATAGGTTTATAGGTTTATGAGTCGCAGGTATGACTTTTTGTTGTTGCTATTGAGTTTACATAGTTTCCTCCCACCCTCTGCCCTATTTTCTTATTATTAATGCCTGTGAATATTTTTTTAGAAGGCTGGTGGTTTCATATCTTCTCAAACTATGCTCCTAAATTGTTTTTATTTATCTCCATGTCTTTCTGTGTTTAGTCTTCTGCCTTTCCCTATCTCCATTGTTGAATAAAGATACAAAAATTAATACAGAGTCCTGCTATTTTTGTCATGTAAAAGTCAAGGCAAGTTTTGAGAACCTCGTTTGTCCTGGTTTTATTTTCTTTCTTAGGTGTTGCCTCTCTGTTATGTTGTGTCCTCTTCCCAGCTGTTAACTGAGGGATTGTTTTCATTTTACAGGTGTATTTGTTAAGCGGCTTTTTTGCTCCTGCAGGTACAGATCACTATAGAATCAAATACTATTACTGCTATGGATCTAGGAGACCTACCCAAATTGCAGCTGCAGATATCTTCTAGGGAGGAGAGAGGGTGGAAAATTTATATGTGCTAAGTTTGAGAATGGTAAATATATGTTTCTGAGAGCATGTGCAGTCAATGCTATGTAGCTACTATACCTAGGCATGAAGTACTAGATAGGTGAGGAAATAATTGCAGTCTTGCAGGGTGGGCAGCAAGAACTCTACTTACTGAAAAGCCTGTGGTGCAGGCAAACAGACACAGAGGGTGTGTGACATTACAAGAAAAAAATGACCTGTAAGAAGAATTTTCTGTGGTTGTGACGAAGAGCTGGTCTTCCACACTCTGCTAATGAGTAAAGTGGGTAGTCAGGGCTAGTAGTTGTAGTGACTGGGATAAGAGGAATTCAGCTATCAAGGTTCTGGGTGGACTGTTGTCTGCAGCTGAAACTTAACAGCAATAAAGGGCTGAGTCTCTGGTTTTGCTTGAGTTGAAATCCTTTTTGATTTTGAAATTCAGCTTATCTTTGTTTAAGTTTTCTTTTCCTTTTTTTTTTTTTTTTCCCCCTCAAGTGTAGTTTTCCTTTGGGGCTCTCATGTAGGTGGAGCCTTTCTCTTATCCCCCCTTGCTGTCAGTTTTCCCTTCCAATGCTTTGAATGTCAAACCTGCCAGCCATCCGCCTCCATGGATGTCCTTGTGAAGGAAGCAGATTTGCTGCTGCTTCTGTTTCAACCGGCTCAGAGTTGACGGTCTCAACTCCAGCAGTCAGAAGCTGAAATGTTTATGGAGTGAATAGAGGTGTTTGTATTTCTCAGTATATGCAAAAAATGTGTTTATTTTGCTGTCTGTATGTCTGTGACATTTCATATCCCCACTTTTCCTAGAGGACAGGTTTATATTCATGTATTCATTGTACATTCGAATATAGTACAACAGCACCTCACCTATGCAGAATGATTACAGGAGCAGTTAATGAGTTGCACAGGTTTGGACTTTGAGTTTGCATGTTTGTTAGAACACTGGCAACTCTTGAATTTCAACCTGTTCTCCTTCTGAGCTAGCACGCTCAAGTACCACTCCATTTGTAAGTTGTAGGTAATAGGTTGGAGATGATTTGCAAGGAGCTTGGTCTGTTAGCATAGCAATGGAGAAAATTCTTTTGGATCCCAGAGACTGTCTGGTCAGGAATATTCATCCTGGTTTATGAAATTGACTCACTAGACCTGTCATTATTTAATAATGTGGAGAACAATGAGGCTTTGGAAAAGCATTCTGCACATTCAGTAATCTGTGCAATTTTCATCAGTCTGACTTACCATGAAATGAGACTGCAATTACCTGTCTTGAGCTGGTGTGCTTTTTTTTTCCACTAGTTGGAGGATGGGTGATTTGTTCTTTCTAGCGTATAGAAACCATTACAATTGTTTCTAAATCATAAATGTAATTTGGCTACATAAAACAGGGATTAAAATGAAAACAAAGATACAAAGCAATGAAGAGAATTGAGTATGATATATTTGTGTTTCTGCCTTTCATTTGATGTGAAACTAGGCTTCATGTTCTTTGTAGTGGGCTGTGCTATAGGCGACCAGTGAACCACAGAGTTTCACTTTAGAGCCTCTTAGTCTACTGGCTCAGGGGTACAACCTTATATCCAAGGTGATCTTAGTTTTTAAAATGTGTATTAATTGCTATGTTTTGTATAATTGTGCTCAGTCATTTGGCTGCTCTTTATCTAACCTGTTTTGGTTTACTTGTGTATACTTTATGAAAGGTTTTTCTTAGATCGTGAAGTGGGTGAAGACACTTCTGAAATGGATACATGTAAGGAAAAGGTTCAGAGATTCTACAAGAGAAATTATTATTTCAGGAAATGTTTGTTTAAACCATTCAAACAGCTTTTGCACATATTTGTGTATTAATGAATTACAGGTGAAGGAAGCCAAAACTTCCAGTTCCTTAGCATGAAGGAAAAAATGTGACACTAAACTCCAAAGAAAGCTGGAACAGTGAAACCTGTGCTAACTGTGTACAAATAAACACAGGTTTTTAGTTAAAGCTTTATTCTCTTAATCAGAACAAGTTCTTCAGCACACAAACTAAGTAATTGTGGTTATGCATTCAAAACAGTTTTTCTGATGGACCATACAGGAGCAGGCTGTCCCCGTGTGTTGTAAGACAAGCTGGGGGAAAAAACAACCAGCCTGGCTGAACAAGGAGCTTTTGCTGGGACTTGGAAATATAGAAATGTTTGGGTTGGAAGGGGCCTCTAGAGGTCATCTAGTCTAATCCCCCCTGTTGAGAGCAGGGACACCCTGAACTAGAGCAAGTTGCTCAGGGCTCTGTCAAGCCCCACCTTGAATGTCTCCAGGGATGGGACCTCAACCACCTCCCTGGCCAACCTGTTCCAGGGCTCCACCACTCTCCTGGTAAAGAACTTCCTCCTTATTTCTCATCTAAATCCACTCCTTTCTGATTTAAAACCATTACCCCTCGTCCTTTCACTCCAGGCCTTTGTAAACAGGCCCTCTCCAGTCTTTTTGTAAGCTCCCTTCAGGTACTGGAAGGTGGCTATTAGGTCTCTCTGGAGCCTTCTCTTTTCCAGGCTAAACAGTCCCAGCTCCCTCAGCCTGTCCTCGTAGCAGAGGCGTTCCAGCTCCCTGATCATCTTTGTGGCCTCCTCTGGACCTGCTCCATCAGGTCCCTGTCCCTCCTGTGCTGAAGGCCCCAGAGCTGGACGCAATATTCAGGTGAGGTCTGACCAGAGCAGAGTAGAGCTGTAGAATTACCTCTCAGTCTCCTGGCCACACTTCTTTTGATGCAGCCCAGGATGCGATTGGCCTTCTGGGCTGCGTGCACACAGTCTGCTCATGTCCAGCTTCTTGTATACCCACACCCCCAAGTTCTTTTCTGCAGGGCTGATTTCTATCACCTCTTCCCCCAGCCTGTATTGATAGTGGGGATTTTTCTGGCCCAGGTGTAGGACCCTGCACTTGCTTTTGTTGAACCTCATGAGGAGAAAGAGGATAGTCTACACCTTTGGAAGAAGGGGCAGGGTACTCAAGAATAATATAGGGATTTAGTTAGGTCGTGTAGAAAGAGCTTTAGGGGTGCAAAAGCTCAGCTAGACCTCAGCCTGGCCACCTCTGCGAGAGATAATAAGCATTTTTACAAATACATTGACAACAAAAAAAGAACCAGGGAGAATCTCCATCCTTTATTGGATGTGAGGGGGAACATTGTTACCAAGGATGAGGAAAAGGCTGAGGTACTGAATACCTTCTTTGCCTCAGTCAGTCCAGTTGTCCTCAAGATATTCAGTCCCCTGAGCTGGAAGATAGGGATGGAGATCAGAATAATCCCCTCATAATTCAGGAAATAGCATTGAATGACCCGCTAAGGCAACTGGATGCCCATAAGTCTATGGGTCCAGATGAGATCCGCCCAAGAGTGCTGAGGGATCTGGCGGAAGAACTTGCCAAGCCTCTCTCCATCATTTATCAGTGGCCCTTGTTAATGCGGAAGGTCCTGGATGGCTTGCCAATGTGACACCCATCTACAAGAAGGGCAGGAACGAGGAACTGGGGAACTACAGGCCTGTCATCCTGACCTCAGTACCGGGAAAGATTATGGAACAACTCATCCTGGGGGTGATCGCAACGCAAGTGCAGGACAACAGGGGGATCAGGCTCAGCCAGCATGGGTTCATGAAGAGCAAGTCCTGTTTAATCAACCTGATCTCCTTTTATGATCAGGTGACCCACCTAGAGGATGAGGAAAAAGCGGTGGATGTTGTCTACCTGGACTTTAGTAAGGCATTTGACACCATTTCCCACAGCATTTTGCCGGAGAAGATGGAGGCTCATGGCTTAGGCAGATGGACATTTCATTGGGTTACAAACTGGCTGGATGGCTGAGCCCAGAGAGTTGTGGTGAATGGGGTTAAATCCAGTTTGCAACCAGTCACAAGCAGTGTCCTTCAGGGCTCAGTTTTGGGACCAGTCTTGTTTAACATCTTTATCAATGACCTGGGTGAGGGGATCAAATGCACCCTCAGTAAATTTGCAGATGACATGAAATTAAGTGGGAGTGTCGATCTGCTTGAGGGTAGGAAGGCTCTGCAGAGGGATTTGGACAGGCTGGACCAATGGGCTGAGGTCAGTGGGATGAGGTTTAACAAGGCCAAGTGCCATGTCATGCACTTCGGTCAAAACACCCCCCAGGCAACCCTACAGGCTTGGAGAAGGGTAGCTGGAAAGCTGCTTGTCAGAAAAGGACCTGGGAGTGTTGGCTGACAGCTGACTGAACACAAGCCAGCAGTGTGACCAGGTGGCCAAGAAGGCAAATGGCATCCTGGCCTCAATCAAAAATGGTGGGATCAGCAGGAGTAGGGAGATGATCGTGCCCCTATGCTCAGCACTCATGAGACTGCATCTTGAATGCTGTGTCCAGTTTTGGGCACCACGGTATAAGAAGGACATTGTGATGCTGGAGCGGGTGCAGAGAAGGGCAGCGAAGCTGGTGAGGGGTCTGGAAAGCCTGCCTGATGAGGAGAGGCTGAGGGAACTGGGGTTGTATAGTCTAGAGAAGAGGAGATTGAGAGGAGACCTTATTGCTCTCTACAACTACCTAAATGGAGGTTGTAGTGAGTCTGGTGATCTCTCAAATTACTAACGACAGGATGAGAGAAAATGGCCTCAAGTTGCATTAGGGGAGGTTTAGATTGCAGCTTAGGAAAAAAGTCTTTACTGAGAGAGTGGTTAGGCACTAGAACAGACTGACGGGGGTGGGGGATGGAGTCACCATCCCTGGAGGTGTTTAAAAAAACCAGCAGATGTAGCATTTGAGGCTATGGCCTAGTGGGTCAGGGAGATATTGGGATGAAGGTTGGACTTGATGATCCTAGAGGTCCTTTCCAGCCATAAAAATTCTATGATTCTAATGTGGTTGCCGGTAAGAATAATAACATGCTGTTACTATGGAGCTTCTGCCATCAGCGTAGTAAAAGACTCTGAAAATGCTGCCATACTCAGCTTACAAATAAGTCTTAACCTTAATTGTTTTGTGCAGAATTTGTTACTTATCTTCTAGCAGTGAAATAGGAGAAAATTCTACCAAAGTAGCTCGGATTCTTTTCAGAAAGTGAGCTAACTCATGTGACAGGATTTATGGTGAATTTCCATACAAGAAGAAAGCAAAACCAATAAGCAGGGAATGACAACCTTGTCAATCAGCGTGTAGGTACAGCACATCCAGTGAGCAAGATGAACATAAATCATTTGAATGAAGTCACTGTACACAGATGTACACATCTGTGGTTAAAGAAAAACCCACCCTGGTGAAGTGTTAAAAAATTAGAGCTATGAAGTCTGGGAAACCCTAGCCTGTTCAGAGATTCAGGATAGAAGAATAGAAGAACGAATATTTCTTCAAAATAGAAGGAAGAGGTAATTGAATACATTGCTTAGTTTTAAGTTACTCATTTAATCCGAATTTGACACTCATTCCTATAGTGCATGCATCTCAGCTATGCATCTCGAAAGGATTTATGGACATTGAAGCTGATATTTTACTAAACTTTACATACCTAAACCTTTAAATGTCACCTTATACAATACTCTCTGATTCGAATCTTATGCATTTTGCCTGAATTCTTTTTTGTGCAGAAGTGTTCGGTAATGAATGTAGACTTAAAAGTAGAATGACCTTCTCATCACATGTAAGGTTATGCAATTGAAAATCACATACAGTGATCTTTTCTTGCTACCATAATATATATCAAATATTGATCCAGGGATTTCTTACTTCTCAGTACATCTAGTTGTCTAGAGTGCTTTCCAGGTGATAAAAGTACTGTCTTCCAAGAAGAAATAATGTCATTGAAGTTGCCCCCCTACTCCCCCCCACCCTCCCCGGTCAATAAAACACATTTATTGATGTGATTTTTCTTTAACCCTCTGATGATGTCATGCTGTACCCCTGAAATCAAAAGGAATTTAGCTGTTAGGTATTGTAGATTCCTTTAGTTTTCATATTTGTTCGAGAGCTTTTATAATGCATCTTAACTTGCATTATTTGTAGACTTAATATATGATTCACTAATGACTGAAGTGTATCAGGTTTTAAAGTATTCTACTCAGTTCCTTTTCAACACCACCCCTATTATCTTTGTAGGTCTTTCTCAACATAACTGTTACATTGAGATTTTTAATTTTCTGACATATAATTAAATGTCATAGAAGTTCTTAATAAAATTGCTCTATTCCTTTCCTTCTGAAATTGCCTGTGAGGGAGCTTAAAGTATATAATTTCATGTTATATGATATATGCATACAATGCATTTATGCCAGCAATTCCAGAGAGCCCAGGTGCTTATGTGACAAAAGCTTAAAAGTCAATACCACGTCTTCCTTGGCATACCACTGGCCTCTGCCAGGGACTAAATCCTGTCAATTTGTTCTTCTTTGCCTGTATTGAGCGTGTAGGACTTCAGGTCCCCCACTCTAGTTACTTTCATAAATATGTTTATATATTTACAATACATTTACAAAGAAACAGCTCATGTGGGAAGAAAGATTGTAAGGTCCTTCACTGCTGCTTAGCAGTGGATCTTTTATCTTTGTCCTTGTTCTATTTTACTGTGAATTGAAGGATGACTTGTAGGAGAATCACACACGTGACACAGACTGGTACCTTCCTAACCATGGCCTGTGGGGAGAGTTGCTGGATTTTGAGAGGTATGATGAGACATTAATTTTCTTGAAGTGATTTTTATTTTTTTTTTCCATTGAATAAGATTTTAATTTGTGGTGAGGCTAGTCTCTAAACTCTGCAATGTTGTGAAAACCAAAATTAGTCTGTGGTTTTATACTTGTTTTGAGACTTCCAGTTCTTTCGTGTCCTTTTTTGCCAGTTAATAGCCCTGTTCTAAACACAGCTTTTTCCTTGATCTCTTTCATGAAACTATGACAAGCAAGGAACAAAGTTCATCAATTTGACCATACAGAGATCTTATTTGCATACTACTTTAGCTTCACTGTTACTATGCACCTGAAAATTGGACAGTTTTTTTCCTAACTGCAGAAAGGAATTAAACATGGGCGATAGACTTCATGCTGCTCTTGAAAATGCAGCTTCATCTTTCTAGTGAGCTGCCTAATACATTTTGCTGTGAAAGTTCCATCCTTCCCCTTATTACTGCATACAAAGTAATTATTTTCAGTATAGCTTGACAGGCTGGTAAAAATAAGCCATTTTAGGAGAGCTGAAGTTTTGTCGAAATTCCATCCAACTCGGCACTGAATCATCAATCCCAAGAGCATGGAGACATTCCACAGAAATGTCACACAGACCTTCTGGCATATTAATGAGGAAGCAGCAATGAGCTTTCAGTCAAGTTCATTTTAGAGTTTTCTTCAGCTTGGGATAAAAACTCTTAGGATTCGGTAATGGAACAGTTTAAGCAAACCCATTATAAAGGTAAGGATACAGCCCAGACTTGGGCTATTGCAGTCAGGAGGTGGAGGGGACCCTTGCCTCTAGCGATGCGTTTGCATTGTGGATTAGTTTAATTACAATCACACTTAGTTCCCTAGATTTTACAAGCTGGTTGTAGTAAAAACCCTAAGTCTACCCATATTCTAACAAATATAAGGCTTTTCCTATTGTGAGATGGTGATTTTTAATTTACTGCATACTTAAGCATTGTCATATCTTTTCATATTCTAAAGTCTTTCTTTCCTTCAGATTTTCTTTGAAGCAAGACTTGTCTTTATTTTGGAATTTTTGTCACAGATCAACCCTGAGAAATAAACAAAAAGTAAATATTATACTTTCAGAAGCAATAACCTGCAGAGAAGTAGTTTAGAGATTAGATAGCTGAAATGGCTGTTACATTTATTTTTCAAAGTACTTAGAATATTACTGAATGCAATGCAAAAATCCCTCCTGTTCAGGTATCATTAAAGTTGAATATCTAAAAATAAAAGTAGGAAATGGAAATGGGAAGGTTAGCAGAGTGAGCGCAATACAGCCACATTGTATTTTTACTCCTGTTTTACTACTTAAAAAGTACAAGAGAAGATATTGTTAAACTCTTACGCAAATTCTCTGGGAATAAGAAAAAGTTGAATTATCTCCCGTTGTTCTGACAACTGATGGTTTGTCTTTAACACATGGAAGTTTTTAACATTATAATTGCTAACTTGTGAAATTCATTGCTGCAACGTATCTAAAATTATGGGGTTTATAAGATTTCAGTGAATATATTTGATGTGTTATTACAGCACGCATGATAATTCAAAGTTAAAATATTATGGTGAATGATAAAGCAAAAAAATCCCAGGAAAGGATGACTGCTCTTCTCTCCTTTTCCCACCCATCTGAAAACTGCAAGATGTCTAAAAGCAGTGTTAACCAGACTAGGCCATAGATCAGGCCCAGTGTGCATTTAGTACTCTAGATGCATAACTACAAAATTTAGTACTCTACAGATGCATATTCTACAAGTACATAACCCAGCATTTGGCCTGAAGCCTTATGATAGAATGGTTTGGACTGGAAGGGACTTTAATGATCTAATCAAATCCCCCCGTCACAGCTATCTTTCAGTAGTCCAGGTTGCTCAAAGCTCCATCCCACGTGACGTCAAACACTTCCAGGGTTGGGGCATCCACAGCTTCTCTGGGCAACTGCATTGAAAGACTGCAATGACCAACTCTCTCAGCCTTTCTTTACAGCAGAGGTGTTCCAGCCCTCTCAGCATTTTTATGGCCCTCCTCTGGACCCGCTCTAGCAGTTCCTTGTCTGTCTTGTTCTGGGAACCCCAGAGCTGGATGTAGGACTCCAGG
>JANHFX010017969.1:0-15047 GCA_027560015.1 Chloroceryle amazona | reverse complement strand
CTGTAGTGCTGCTCTCGATCCCTTCATCCTCCAGTCTGTATTGATATTGGGGGTTGTCCCAACCCAGGTGCAGGACCTCACACTTGGCCTTGTTGAACTTGATGATGTTCACACAGGCATACTCCTTAGGCCTGTCAGGGTCCCTATGGGTGGCATTCCATCCCTCTTGCATTTCAACTGCTAGATACAACTCAGCATCATCCACAAAGTTGCTGGAGGTGCACTCAATTCCACTATGTTGTTAATAATGACATTGAAGAGTACTGGACCCAGTATGGACTCCTGAGGAACAGTGCTTGTTACTGATCTCCATTTGGGCATAGAGCTATTGACTGTAACTTTGGGTGCAGCCATCCAGACAGTTCCTTATCTGTTGAATAGTCCATCCATCAAACCCATATCTCCAATTTAGAGACAAGAATGTTGTGTGAACCATGTCAAAGGTATCGAGCAAAAGCAAGAGCAGTAAAATTGTGAGGTTGCCACAAGTAACAGCAGAATGACCATTTCCTGAAGACTATTGCAGAGACCTGAGTAATGTTTTCTATCCCATGGCCACCTAGGAACTCAGTGCTGAGTTGAGTAGGAAATCTTAGGGCAAGTATTCAAGATCATGCAGATACAACTGCAGTTGTAATATGTTATGAACCGTTCTTGTCTCAGATGACACCAACTTGCTAATCAAAAGCATGAGAAAGATGACTTCTGTTATCAGATTATTCCATAATGGCAAACTGCCTTGACTTCCTTTCACTAGCTTTGCAATTGCTGTGATTAAGGACAGCGTTACCTGGGCCTTATTTACAAAACAAATAAACAAACAACAACAAAAAAAAACAAAGCAAAAAAAAAAATCTAACTTCGAAGTCTAAACTCTTTATTTATTGCTTGCTTTCCAAGCTGCATAGCTTCAATTTCATTGTTGCTTTGATGTCTGGATCTCTAGGTTATCTGTTTTTGGCTTGGCCCTTTAATTGTGGAAGAAACTGAAGCTGAGTCAAAGAAAGAATGTTCATTAATAGAATAGACCTGCTAGTTACATTTTTTTCCAGGTCGCTTGCTATGTAGGACTTGAAAAAAGTGCAAAGCTGCTCTGTTTTTATTTATGTGTAACTTACTAGGAGATACACAAACTCTGATGTCAAATGTAAGGTTGAACAAGACCCAAAGGTAAGAGAAAGAAAAATGTATTTTTCCCCATCTCTTTTTCTTCGTACTAAGAAAATGACCCCTGTTGTTAGACATTAGGTCTTGTAATTTATTTTATCTTTTTTACAGCATAAGTGTGTTCAAATCTAATTTCCTTTTACAATTGTGCTAAGTGTAGGCTCTAGTTCTTTGAACATAAATAAATATATTAATCTCTTACTATTAAGAAAATAAGTATTCCAATTTGATGTTTTGAGTGTATGTCAACAAAAAAATTTAATCTGGATTTCTCAGGGCACATGTAATGGTTTGTCCATACTGGGATTTGAGTATATAGTATGAAACAGACTATATGTCCATTTTTTAACTGCAAGATCATATTACTCCAATAAAATGTATATTAATCTAATATACACGGTAGTATAATAAATCCTGTATGCTACTGGAAGTACAAGCATTATTTTTTTCTATACATCTTAAAAACTTAGCAGCAGGCAACAATAGCAACATTATCATATATTGATGGCAGATGTTGCATCTGTTCTTCTCCGAAGGTTACGCAAAGCAGTGAACAGATGAATTTAAAAGTCATGTGCTATCTAAGAGTAATGTGTTGCTATATGAAGAGACAAGAAATCTTATATGAAATCTTATATTTTAATCTCTTAGAATTAATTTCATTCAACCATAATGTATCTGAAGTGAAGCATATCTTATTAGCAAGGAACAGATCTCAGGAATATTTACTAAGTTATTTTTTTAATAAAGCAAAATATCTGGATAATTTAGAATATGCTAGAATCAGAAGGTATGGGTTGCTTCTGAAAACAAGCAGTAACATTTAGGACTGCTGCAGGTTCATATCTAACTCGAAGAAGCTATGCCTGAAAGTAGTTACCTCTTTTTTGGATCTGAGAAGTGAATTAGAGCTAACTAACCGACCAAACACGTTGCTAAGTTCAATTATGCAAAGACAGGTACATTTTAAAGATATGCAAGAAAAACTGGAAAATAAATGTCAGTTAAGTGCCATAATTAAATATATTCAATAGTTGCTAAAGTTATTTTTAAATTTTCCTGAAAGACAGGAAAACATTTCAATTCCTCATGAATTTGTGGCACCATTTTTGTTAATTCTACTCTTGTGCGCCATTATTCTCTTTTTATATAAATCAGCTCAGTCTTCGCTGGGTAAAACTTTGCCAAACTGAAAGTAATGGCAAGAACTAAAAGGGCAAGGCAAAGGCCTGTCTTCTTCCTCTAGTAGGGGAGGAGAGATGTTCTGCATTTCCACAGTTTTAGTTCCTGAGGATCGATATACTTCTATATACTCCAAACCCCGTGGTTTAAGTATTTTTCTCAACAAGAAGCATGAAATAGAAGCTGCTGACTTTCAGCTGATTTTTATTATTATGATCACATTTCTTTCTGTGAAAGAATGGATTGGAGTAAACTTTTCAGTCTAATGAAAGAGAAAATACTAGTACTGATGTTCTGAAACACTCATTGTATCCTAGCCTTATTTATAAAGAAAATATGAGGACCTCCTTTAAACTTAACAAGCATAATTGGGTTACTGATATTATCCCTAACAAAGCTATTATAAGAAACCAGAGCTGATCTGTTCTGGCTTTCTTTCTCTGAAGGGCTACACCATTCCTTGCATTAGCAGTCACTTCTACTTCCAAAAAAGTAATTCCCTGTGCAAAAGGTCTCCCTTCCTTTCCCATCTCCAGTGCGTTAAATTCTGATTAAGTTGTCCTTCAGAAAAGCCACAAAGGCAGAAACAGAGATATTTTGCTTCTTAGACTGGAAAAAGGTGATTTTTCTTGCTTCGGTGACTTTTCTGGACTTGTGTAGTGGAGAAAACGTGTTTATGAGGAGAAGAAAATTGGTACCACTCTTCTCGCTGTTTTTGGGAGATTCTGAAACATCTTGGGTTCTTTCTCTACTGTGGATCCCAAAATTTAATTTTTAAAACCGCTGCAAAATACTTAAAAGAATGGATGTTTGATTCTTCAGAAAATGAGTGAATATGAGACTAAGAAATGCCTGCCAAAATAGCATTATATTTTCTGAAGTGTGGTGAACAGGGTTAGGAAAAAAAAAAAAAAAAGAGAGAGAGAGAGAGAATTAATAACATGAAGACTTCGGTTTTAGCTGCAGGATTAGCGGCTGAGGAATCATTGGTTGTCCTGTCCCATTTTAGATATTGCTACCTCTGCGGTAGCCAATGGTATTTTCACTTACAACATTGTAAATATAGAGAGAAACAAGCTGAAAGGAGCAGGGAGGAAGCTTTCTGCATTGATACAGTGAAAAACCTTAAATGGCTTTGGTAGAAGTGCTATGGTGCACCTTGCTACACCAAAACATTTCCAAGCAAAAGCTAATTATGATCAGTGTGTTTGTCTAGTGGTGCAAGCTGCTGAAAGATAGAAAAGAAGCAAAAAATGAAAGGCTAAAGAGGCAAAACAGGAGGAGGCAGTTTGAGGTACAAAGATTGTTTGTAAAAGATATGAAGGCCAGAAGGAACTTCACTGATAACATTATCTGACAAACTACTAAATAAAGGTAAATAGAGCGCCTGAAGGGCACCTGAATTTGAACTAGTAAATTTTGTTTTCTTAAGGACGCATGAGAAATAACCCAAACGGAATGCTATGTGTAGTATGTAGTAGCTGTGTGAGCTTCTCATTAGCATTTCAGATTTGAAGATACTGGTTTGAAATTTCTGTCACAGTGGAACAAGTTTGTCTTTCTTTTGCTTCTTCCTAAGGCCCTCATATAAAAATGATTGATTAAACTATCCTTTGATCTGAAATACACAGAACTTCCATTTCCTGATGATCCTATGACAAACTTTAAACCCTTCCCAAAAAAACTCAGGGCATAACTGATGAATTGCCTCAGATATGTGGTCTAGCCAACCCATGTTCGTACTTCTGATGAGACTAAGTGATTCAGAGGTAGATGATTGCAAGGAATGTTAACTGTCTTGAACTGGTTTATGGTGCCTCTGTGTGTTACCAAGATTTAACTTGGAATATGCTATGAAGGAGCAGTAATGGTGGGAAAAGGAAGAGTCTCTCTTTAAAATATATCCATGTTGAAACATGTTAACCAGATGTAGTGCTCAATGTTTTCTGCATCTTCTGAGTGTACGTCTCTGTGATATTTCATGATCGTTCCATGGGTTAGGTACTGTGTAAAAATGTATTTTCTTTTTGTTTCATGGTGTTCCTAATCTTATATTGAGAGATTATATATTTAGCTCTCCTGGTTTTTATATTTGTGTTGCATCTTTACTGTTCCTTTTGTAAAAACAAGACTTTCAAACTTGTGGATCATTTTTCTGTACTTTATTGAGCTTTGGCAAAAAACTAACAGATCAGGTGTTCTTAATGCATCTAATTCTTGGCCGTGATTTTTCCAATACTGGGTGCTGATAATACATAACAAAGCAAGCAGTGATTTTTCTTTCTTGTGCCCGCTGCTCAATATGCCATTAGGTGATTTCTGAGCCAGGTGCTGCTTCTCGACATTGTGTTTAATAGCCACCAATAGGTCTACTCTTCTTTAATTTATCTAGCCCATTTTGTAATTGTTCACACTTATGGCCTGTACAGCATCATCCAGCATTGAGGTCTGTTGTGTATTGCTACAGAAAAGTACTTTTGCTGATTTGTTCTAGACTTGCTTCCTCATTGTTTCATTGTGTTCGCCCTTTCATTCTAAGCTCACATCAAATTGTATGTGCTAACTTTACCTTTTTTTTTTCAAGGTTCTTTTTGAAATGGAAGTAGCCTGAACTGAGTGAAGACAGAATAAGTTGTATAATGAATTTGTGTTATTTCCATTACGGTTTCTGTCATTGCTCTTAGAGTAAAACAACTGGTGTTCTCACTGCATCTGAACATAAAGCAGATGTTTACATTGAGGTGTTACTTTATCCCAGGACATTAGATTCACAACACCTGATGGTCTTTATTGATGTGAGGAGAAAAGAGAAAAGAAATACAAGTGAGACAGTGTTTGCACGAAGGAGAGGAACACAGAGAAGGTCTAGCATTGCTATGCGTGCGAAGTAGGCACTTGCCTCCTAATTTCTTTTCTCCCCGGAAGTCTGCATTTGGCTGTTATCTATGGCAGCATTTCAATCCCTAGATGCCTAAACAGTTTGATGCTGGTGAATTGTATGAGACTGAGAGGCAGCTAATCACAGATGGGATTCTCAGCCTTGGCGGTGAGGTACAATATAATACAACGTGTAATTTGTAAATCCACCTAGAAGGGCAGGTTATTTCCTTTGAGAATACTGGTGTCCTTGTACTCCAGTACAGTCTTTCACTGGTCTGTGATATTTCTTCATCCTCCTAAGTATTTGTTTAACATGCC
This sequence comes from Chloroceryle amazona, assembly GCA_027560015.1. Classification (NCBI taxonomy): domain Eukaryota; kingdom Metazoa; phylum Chordata; class Aves; order Coraciiformes; family Cerylidae; genus Chloroceryle; species Chloroceryle amazona. The sequence goes on along the minus strand of JANHFX010017969.1, from coordinate 9,500 downwards.
TTCAGTTGCCACTGAGTCAGTTCAAAATGTTACTTTCACTTTTCCCCTGCCTGCATTTGCCAATCAGAGAAAACAGCGCTGCTTAGCTTTGTCCATGAATCCAAAACTATGCTGTAGGAAGTATACGCAGCACTTGGGATTGCAGTTTGAGACCAATCAGTTTCGTCTCAGAAACTATCAGTGTTTGAGATGTGACAGAGCAACACGGCATAGCTCCTTGTGATAACACCCCTGCCATATTTCCTGCAATAATGCTCCTTGAGCAGTCCACATCTGTCAGAGGGACAATAGCACAGACTAGAGATGGAGAAGAGCAATCATCTGAAGGATGCAGGCCAACATAAGAAACTGGCCTTCCCTGGTTTACAGACAAATTACGGAAGACTCCAACCAGAACTCCTCCACTGGGTAAAGCACACTAAATGTCAGCTCTAGCAGCATCCCTGGCATTTAATGAGATCCAGTTCCTCACATAGTAGTGAGATTCTTTGTTGATATCACGATGTAGTTGTCGTGGTTACAAAAGAAGCAGCTGCTAAATACAAAATATCAGAAAAATGGAAACAGAGAAAAAAGGTGTCCAGCTAGAGTAAATAAAATGATTTGGATGTCAGGGAGAAATAAAGGGAATGGGGACAGCAACTAGGGAATTAAGCAGGAAATAAAAGCAAGAGGAAAGAAAGTCCAAAGGTAAATATCCAGAGAAGGGTAATCCAGGAGCAGACCCCATGGGAACTTGATATGCTTATGTTTGTAATTAATGAAAAGCCTTCAAAGAGTAGTCTGGAAACAATATTTCCAATGAAAGTCCATTTTGGCCTGTTCTCTTTGAAGCTTTGCCCATTATATACTAGGACGGAATGAACTGTGGAAGAAGGTGTGTTCTGATACCGAGGAGCAGGCAATAACGTTCCCCCCAAATAATCCATAGTGGCATAGGTGAAAAATAGAGGTTACTATGTGATGCAGGAAAGGAGATTTGCATAGAGCACTCCTAACTGTGTGCCACCTCCTGTTGACATTTTGGCCAAGTGGCATTTTAAATCACTGTTTTTCGAGATGTAGCCTCTATGTCCTGTGCCCTAGCTCTGAGGAGGTAAAGGTCTAGCTAGCTTTTTTTTTAAAGTTGATGAAAGCTAATTCAACCTTTTGTTGTAGTAAAAAAGTAAGGAAAAGAGTATTTGAGATAATAAAGTGAGCCTTATAGCCTGATGTGAATTAATATCATAGTGATTCCCTGATCAGGTGGGTTGGAATCTTCAATTAATTCCTGCAGTAGGATGGGAAATCAGGTTTCCATGGCTACTGAGCCAGAAGCAGCACTGACACGCACAGGAAATGGAAGCTTAGTTTCTGTACACCTGCTTCTTAAGGAGGGTTGTCTCTCCCCACCCCTATCCACTTAGAAAATTGTGCAAGTGATGCAAAGGATTTGCACAATTTTAAGCTAGAATTAGGAATAAACCAAAGTATATTAAAACCATGGGGGGGGAAAAAGTCTGTAGTCTAATGAACTGAAAATCACTGAGGATGACAGCAAGGTCTTCTGGAAGGACAGACTTATAACCAAGAATGTAGTAAGAGTGCAGGGCTGTAGGTGGTTTTAATAGAGCTGTTGTTCACCTGGGTGATTGCAGCAATGTGTATATTAGCACTCCTGAAAGCAAGTGGGGGTGGGGGGAAGTGAATACCTGCAAATTAAGAAAGCTACTATTGTCTGACAGACTTATCTCTTAGGAAATGCATCCAGGAACTTTAATTAGGTTAAAAAAAATATTCCTTCTCTTCAGTTTTTAGATTACAAAAAATACAGTATGGTTAAGACTGTATTAATGCTGGGTCATGCACTTGGCACATCTTGGACAGGTGGCTGTCCACACTTCAGAGTTATTAGCTCGCTGCTCAGAGTGATCCTGTGGGATCAGGCACAGTTCAAGTGAGTCAAGCAGTCCAGGGACTGGTCTCTAACAGTCTGGACAAATCCATCTTGTTTTCCTTTAGAGGAAGAACAGAGGATGGAGGTGGAAGGAACATGTACACATACCAAGTGCCATGGCACTCTCTCTCTAGAGAGGCCTTGGCCTACTTTATTTGCCAGAGTGACTGTGGTTATTGCGGTTACTGCATGGTGTCCTGCAGTTTTCTGCTGCCCTTTGCCACCACAGATTGAGCAGGTTAGAGACCTGCCTTAGAATTTCTTTTTGTATTCTGGCTATGTTTAGGCAATTAAAAAAAACCCCTAAAATATATCTATAGTGATATACTGTAGTGTATGAATGTGAGTGCATGATTATATCTACAACACTTGAGCATGTCCTAGCATGAGATAGGAAGCTGACTAATGGAAAAGATACCTGTGAACAAGCAAGAGACCATTTTCAAATAGAAGTGCATGTGGAAGGGTTCTGTGTCTGTGTCTGGAGAGGGTGGTTGTTGTGAAGTGGAAGTCAATTAATTGCTTCTGCGGAGTGAGGTAGAATCTCCCTTCACTACTGTGATTTAGTTATCAGCCAGTGTCACCCGAGAAGAAATTTTTATCTCCTGAATTCTCGTTAGAGGCTTGAGAGAATATGAGAGAGATTGCTGTAATAACACTTCTTTTTTTTTTTTTTCAAGCTACTTCCTATCCAGCACTGCAGTGAGAGTGGAAAAAACCCACAACCCATGGGGCTTGAGAACTGTAAGACAAATCATCAGAACAGTAAGCTACCATCCCTGCTGTAACATCCTGAGTATGCAGCAGCAGATTGTTTTTGTTCTGTTAGTGAGCCATCATAGCAAGAGGGAGAGTATTCTGCATAGATATTCCAGGTTAAGCAGAAAAGCATAATAGTTAAGATTAATTCCTAGTATTTTGCTGTCTAACTCACAAAGCTTTTGGCATCAGGCTAGTTTCCCTCTGAGTTCTTGTCATATCTTGTAAATAAACACAACTTGTAGCACTGTTTGTACGAGAGAAAGTAGGAAATGTCATTTAAAACTGTACTGTCAAATCACTAAATTTTCCAACTGGAGTATTGAAGCCCATGGAAGAACAAGATTAGGCATGCTCTTCTTTTGCTGTCCTTTTCATTTCAGGCTGCAAATTATTACTGCCCATGTGCTGCCATTTCCCAGAAACACTTCTCTTAGCACAAAAGAGAGAGTCCACAGACAGCACTGAGTTAAAACCAAGTAAAGTAGGGTCTTATGTTAGTTAAGTCCTTAGGCAATAGAAGTAGTGAGGTCTTCAGTTTTACAGCTTTCTGTCTTGGCTGAATCATAGTACCTCTGTATTTTCATGACAGGCAGTAATTACCCTCTTACAACTCCCTTTTGTCTTTCTGATATGTTTTTTTAAAATAAACACTGCAAACTTGCCTCATACAGGCTGTAGTTTAGAAAAGCACTCAAATACATACTTCAGTTTGAGCATGCGAATTGCTATATTATTAGCCCATGCCCTGAAGATCTCAGAATGCAAAAAGCACAGTATGACTAATACCTAAAATCACACACATCCAAGGATTCTGCTGTATTGGGATCCCACTTTCCAAACATGGCCACATGAGACAGGATTTTTTTAAAAGAGCATTTAATTAGGTAGGCTTATAACAGTGCTTGGCTACATAAAAATGTAGATAGGATAGCATTAAGCTCATCTACCTTTGGACGGATGCAATCTAGGCATATAATCTGAACTATTCACTGGGGCCTTGCACAGTCACAGCTGAGTGTCCCTGGGGCAATTCAACCCACTGGCAATTTGGGGGTGCCTGCACCTAGCAGCCCATCAAACTATATCTTACTTGGCTATTCATAAAGTTGCTAAAAGTTCAGTAATAATCAGCTGGCAAAACAATTATATATTCACCTTTGCTGCTAACAGAAGAATTTATGAGTAAGTCACTCTATGTTTTCTTGTCTAATCATTTTGTGAAATATGCCTATTTTTTTTTCCCAGCAACCCTTTTTTAATAGGTGGTTAGACTATTATGTTTTAATTACAGTCTTAATATCAAAGACCACTATTTTTCCCATCTACCTTGTAAATAGATCTGTGAAGCTGTTTCACTGAAGCTCCTTTTAGAGAGTGACCTGAGGTTACCGCTTAATTTTAGTCATTTCAGGTCTTTATTGAACTTGTTAGCTTAAAAAAAAAAATAAAAATCTGCATATCTTGAAACCAGATATTCAGCTATTACTATGAGGGAGCTGAGTTGAAAGGGAAATTAGAAAGGTGATTCTTAGGATGACCAGATTCCTATGCTCTATGTTAATTACAGACTGTTACTACCTAACACATTATTTTGCTGTTGCTCATCAGTGTAACAGTAACAGCAAGTATGTAACCACGGGGTGGTTTTCAGTGGCTGAAAGATGGTTTCTGCTCTGTGAAATGTACAACTAAAAAAGTACCAGCAGTGTCTAGTGGCCAGTATAGTATTGTATTAATGATAGTACTAAGAGGTCTGCAGAAAAGAAATCCTAGATTTTATTTTCAGTAACTTAAAATGTCTTGAAAGTAAATTTTTGTGCCTGAAATTTCATAAAAGCTTGTATAGTTGGGTTTCATTTATCAAATTATAATAGAAGTTCTACTTGTTTAATGTCTTTAAGTTTCTTTATCATAACCACTGGAAAATAAGATTTTGTTCATAAAGTTCTAATATCTTATGTATTTGGAACTTAGTATGATTTAAATAAATAACTGGAGTGAGTTCCCCAAGTTAAACAAAACCAAACAATCGGCTTACAAATAAAAAGTGTTGTTTAACTTAATAAAGCAGTGCTGACCTGTCAAAAAAGCAAACCGTGAGGCGGAGTAAATCACTGAATTCAACGAAATGCTTCATGGAATTTAAAAATAACTTAATTAGAAAAACAAAAAAGTCTAAACTTTGCCCTGTTTTGTACTAGTGGAAGCTGCGTTACTGGGGAATGACATGTTTATAAGGCATCAGTTGACTAGTCAATGCTGTCGTTATGGAAACAAATGTATTTCTTTGGTGTGTTTTGTTTGTTTGTTTGTTTGTTTTTTAAATAGGGGACTATAAAAAAGAAATTAGGTGGAATTAGTTTTGCGTGTAGAATTAATGAGCTTGCTGTGGGATTGTTTGTTGAGTTTTAGTCTCCAAACTTCAAAAGGGGGTTCCAAAAAAGTTGGAAAGGACATGGAGAAAAGCTGCAAGATTGATTCAAAGGCAAGATAACCTGCTATATTTTAAGATACTTATGTAGTTGTAGCTAAGGGATTGTTTGAAAGCCACCTCCAAGGCACTTCTAAAGGAAGGACTACTTTGGGAACAGATGATGGTTTATTACTCCAGCAAAAGATGTAATGATACTGATTAGTTGAAAGGTGATTCTATAACAATTTAGACCGCTGGAGCACTGATTCTTTTTTTTTTTACCTTTTTTTTCTTTTTTTTTTTTTAAATATTTAGACTGTTTGCTTGGAGAAGAGATGTATTCTTCAGCATTACAAATCTTGGGAATTTGCTATCTTTCTGAAATGTATGCTGTGTTTGAATGACTGTTGTGGGCTTCACAGCTGACCTGTGCTTGGTGATACTCCTGACCTTTTGTTATTACGAGCAGAAAAGGGAGGAGTGACTAGTGTCAGAAAATATGACAACAGAGTGATCCTTCTGAGCTTTATCTCGGTGGTGTGGTCTAGAGTTTAACTTTACGTGACTGAGCTTGTTTCTTTGTCCTTTAAGATGCTTTCAGCTCGACCAGGTAAGGAGAGAGATGCAACTGTTTTTTTTTCCTGGGGCTTCCGACAGTTTTCTAAATATCTTTAAATCAACTATTAGTAGCTATGAGTATCAGGAGAATTTATTATTTTTTTTTATGTCCCTCCTCTAATCTAATCTGGAAAACCACTCCTACTCTGGGCCATAAACCAACTCATCATTAAAGTTTAGTAAAATATCTCCCTGAATGTTCATGTTTGTTTATAATTGTGTATGTACAAAAGTATGTATATATATAAGAGGGGGATTTTGCACAAATCACTTGCCCCCCCCAAAAAAGTGAAAGAAACCTGCAAAAAATAGTTGAGATCCTTAAACAAGTAACTCAACGGCAGAAGCAACCGTAACTGCCCTGGCTGTAATTTATAGATATTCAGGAAATGTTCAGGATACGGTGCAGCAGAGTCAGCAGGCGCGGCTCCATCAACAGGTATTGCAGCGTCTCTGAGTACCAGTATGTCACTCGAGGGTATGCAGCGAATTTTCATTCATTGCTGCACTGGACAGCATGTGTCTCTCTGTGTATGATACTGTGACTTTCCAAATCTTTACCTGTTTGGTCTCGCACACTTTCAGGGACTGTTGTGTCCATCAGTTAGCACAATGCTATTGATTAGTAATTGAAAAAGGGAATCAGACTTTCAGTAATGTCATTGTGATGCCACAATATGATTTAGTGTAGCATCAAAATTGGCTGTCGGACAGCTTCCACCTGTATTGTGCACATACCAGTGTCTGTATTGATGTTTGGTGTTGCTGGAGGCTGACATGCCACTCCAGTTCCTTGCTTTTGCATACTTAAAAGAGCACTCCTCCGTTGCTGGCCTCCTCCTTCTCTGGTCAGCTATGATTGGGTGTTCCGGTGGACATTTCCTCTACTCATTTTGGTGACACACAGACCCCCTCCCATCCCCTTATGCCTACAAAAATCTTTCATTTCAGCTAAGAGTTATTTATTTCATCTCCTGCTGCCTCCCCAGAATGTGTTTCTACACTTAGTAACTGTTTATTTCCAAGCAGCATTTGGGCCTGGACACAACCACAAAGTTGTCAAGAATTTCATTTTTGGGAACGCCAGGGGCACAGCTATCCCCAAGTGCTTGCAGCTTTTCCGTGCATCTATACCTGCAGCTTTTCTGTTTCCAGTGCATCTATACCTGGCTTTCTATATAATAGCCCAAAAAGGAAAGAAATAGTAGATTTGTGTTGGAAACAAGGCTTGACGTGATTTGTAAGAGGACCAGACAAGATGGCAACTAAGAAAAATAGCTAACAAAGGCCTTGTGTCTACACCGATCTATTGTGATGCTTTTTATCTCACGGTCTGTTGTTCTGAGCATGCTGAACCTTTATATCTTTCTCTTAGCCACTAGGAAAATGTTTGATACTTGAAGTAATGTATAGCAACTCTCATTGCAATGTTACAGCCATTACAGGCTTTTAAAGTCTAATCATGTATGCCAAATGAGCTATTTTTAAATTTTAAAATCAGAGCATGAAGGGCTGAGAGGAAAACCCTCAGCCGCCTTAGATTTCTGATGAAAATCGGTGACGTCACCTCTGCTCATCTAGAATGTCAGCGATCAAGAAAAAAAAAACCCAAGCAACCTGATTCTTACACAACCCATGCTCTATTTACTCGTTGTAGACCACGCCCAGCTCCTGCAGTAATCACAGAGAAGAGCTCCCTCTTGTGGCTAGAGAATCCCGCTGCAGATAAGGGATGTAACGAACTTGAGGGTTGGGTGCAGAAGGGAGTCACGTACAAGAATGGGGTAAAAATTTTACAGCAAACATGGGTACGTCCATCTCGGTCATTAGAGAAAAGCCATATGTTGATAAAAAGCTGTTTCCCACTCCCCGTAGGACTGAAAAGGCTCCTTAAATTTAAGTATTTTTTTCATTTTAAACTATGAGAACATTTGTATCCCTTCTTTCTGTGCCATCTAAAAGTGATATTTTACTATAATGAACATTATGGCACAGAAAGCCAAATTAATGAAAATAAGTTTAAATATCTGTAGAATATCCTATAGTGCAATACATACAAATGTCACAGGTTTTAAAACCAGCTGGCTTGCTTCTCGAGGGAAGAGGAAAGGAGGGGAAGGGAAGAAACAACTCCTTCAGCATTTCTTTGAAAAAACTGGAGTAGCCCCTCTTGTTTCTAAATCTTCAGGTTTATAGAATAATACAACATAATAAACAGAGATGATAAAATTAGAGACTAATAAAACTCCTTAAAGGGATATCTATGTAAACTTGTTTTACAGTCTGGAAGCCAGAGAGAACAGCAGGAGGTAACTGGAAATTGGAGACAGAGGATTGAAGGCATGTGTATTTTGAACAACTACTGAGACACCTAGAGAAGTTATAACTGCTTCTATTATTAGTGCATATCCAGGCAAACCCAACATCTCTGAAAGAAAATGATAGAACTTCGCCAAAAGCCAACGGGCGTTCCACATACTACCAAAGTATGTTTGTGAAGAAAGTGGAAAGTGTCTCTAGTTAAAATAAATTTTATATTGGAACACTACACCAATTACAAAGGTAGGAAAGCTGGTTAACTCTTCTTGCGTTCAGAGTTGAACCCAGTTCTATCTAGTGCCAAAAGTAACAGTGATCACTTTACTTTTAGTCACAATACGGGTTAGCAAGACCTGAAGTAAGCTGCAGTTATGAATGCAGCAGTTACGAAAAATAACTGACAGGCGAAGCTGTAATTGTGTGGAAATGTATTTTGTAAAGGCATAATGACGTTTTCTTTTACTAGCACAACAACTTAGATTTTATTAAAAACCAAAATTGAAATACTAAACATGAGAAAAATTACACTGGAGCTGAATATAAAATAGTTTGTATCAGTTTCTACAAAGAAAGCTAAACAAAACTCAGGATTCATCTCAGCTAATTTTAAACAGTCAAAAACATTACAGGTGGATGCAGAATCATTCTGTAGTTTTCTGTGAACTATGCTTACAGAGCAAGATCCAACTCACTCAGGGCAAGTATATAAATGTGGCAGTGTGAATTGGCTTCTGCAGCTCCGCTGCAGTAGTGAAAGCCTTAAAGCTTGACTTACTCAAGATGTCTAATTTTCTACAGTGTTTTTAGAAAGAGTCAAGTTCTCCTACTCTGTCCTAACAGGGCTCCAAATTGTGACAGGCTGGGAGAAATGGAGACTACCTGGACACGTTTGGACACGTTTAAATCTTCTGTAGAAGGGGGGAGACAGAGCTCTGCTGTTACCTGCAACTTAAATATAAATCACAAGCGTGGCAGTGTAGTATTGTCATTTATACAACCATCTTTCCACGGCACAAGAGACCGCCTGGAACCCGAGGTGTTGCGGCACTTTTTTGAGCCAGTATTTCCGCGGGCAAAGGCCAACTTGCAGCCGCCCACGAGGCGTGGAGACTGGGGGTAGGGCTCCGTGCCCTTGACCGGATGCGGGCGATGCCCGGAGAGCACGCTTGCGAGCCGGGCCGGCCAGGAGACCGCACCGTAATCAGGAACAAAGGGGTCTGTCATTCTCCTTCATCTCTGCGGCGAATGAAGCGTCGGCCGCGGTAGAGCACGGAGTCTCGGGCGGCGGCAAGACGAAATTCCGGCAAGTTCCGAGCGGCAGCCGGGCAGAGGCGGCGGTGCGCCGGAGGTCTCCAGGCCCGGCTCAGCTGAACGGGGCCCGCCGGAGCACGGGGCCGCAGAGGCCCCAACGGAGCCTCCCGGCACGCCTCACGCGAACAAAACGCCGGCCCG
>JANHFX010017967.1:0-42007 GCA_027560015.1 Chloroceryle amazona | reverse complement strand
CCTGGGTGCAGGGGTAATAGATGGGATGCTGCTGCGAGTCCTGGGAGCTCGGTGGGACCTGGCCGTTGGACGGGGTGGAGGCTGGCGGGAGTGTGTGGTTGGGGGGTGGCGGGTGGGGTTTCCCCGGCCTGGGGGAGGCGGGAGGGAGCGGATTTAGCCGGCGGCGTTTCCAGCAGGTCCCGGAGCGGGGTCCGTCGGGTGGCCCCTTCCACAGTAGTTCCCCCCGGGGACACCCCCCGGGCCCGCAGGTTCCGCAGTGCTGGCGGCTGGCTTCGGTCCGGCTGGGGCTGCGTCCCTAGCTGCCCGTTTAGGTGACGTGTCAGAACGTTTCCTTGGGAAAATCAGTCTGAAATTAGTGCCAAGCGGTGAACGGGCAAAAGAATGATTCGAGGGTGGCTGCCGGTGGTTCTTGCCCTGAAAACTACCTGCTCTAAAAGTACAGAAGATGTTGTTCAACGCTGTCACGCGTTTAGTCGCGACAGTTCTGAACGTAACTTAAAAAAAACACAAGAAAATGCTTTGTTCTCCCACTATAAACAGACTCCTTTGGTTTAACCTTCCCCTTGTAGCACCTTTTAGGTGCAGTTTTGTCCCCATGACTTTGAAACTGAGCTTTCTGAGCTTCAAACTCTGTGTTCTTTATGGGGAGTTAAAAAGATCGAGAGCTACAAAGCGTAGAAGCAGAAGGATGTGAAGGTTCATTTCGGTGAACAATAAACTGACGGTGGATTGCAGCCAGGGGCTTGGCATCGCTTGTGGTCAGGGGAGCATCCAAGGCAACAGTTTGTCAGCTGCATGCACGCAGCGCTGGCCTGGCTGTCAACATCGCTCTCCACTTCTGCTGTGGATTAACTGCACCCCAACGTTTTCTGACTTAATGGTAGTTCTTGATGAAAGAGTGCTTATTACGCGCTCCGTTAATCGTACCATGGGTTAACAGCAGGGAGTTTATCTCCAACTCTCTCTCTCGGGTATTGGTCAATGTGTCGAAGTCCAGTGAGCAAAGGTTGCACAAGGAGTAGCCGCTGTGGAGGGGGTAACAGAGGATTGAGGGCTCTACCTGGAATGAAGAGCTGGGATGTACAGGCTGCATTCCTGGTTCTGATACAGTCTGTCAGTACACTTTTTCCTGAACTGGTTTTTACTGTATTTTTTCTATTTCCTTTCCTGCATCCAATTTCCAGTACCTTGAGATAGGTGGGTAGATAGCTCCATAAAAACCCACACGTGTTGAGTGTGTATGTGTGTGTATATCTCATTAATGATACTAAACTTTTTAACCGACACAGGGGAGATTGTTTCATTAATCAACAATCATTTGTGTAAAGAAGATCTGATTAACTTTGCAGGCCTTGTCTTTATAGAGCATGCTTCTTAACACTCTCCCCCATGGACGATGTTCTAATGTCATAATGTCCATCCAGTTATGCACTGAAACCTGACTGACTTCAGGCAAGCACTCAGATCTCTGCTGAACCAGAGGTTAACGAGTAGCTACGATGGTCAGCACGTGACAAGAGGAGGAGGTTGAGAAGCCAAGAAGGGAACTCAGTAAGACTGCTGCAGGTGTTGATCTGGCAGTGATATCAGAAGGCTTGGGCATGTTTTCCCCAAAGAACTCATGATTTAGGATTGTCTGAAGGCCTTTGTTGGGAAAAGTGTTTTGTTCTCTCATTTGCTTTATAATAAGGAGTACAAGGCAATCTCTTTTAGGGAGCTCATACCTTCTGTGCCTCATATAGAAACAGAAGCTCCTGGTCTGAGAGCCTGTGCCTTAAACAAAGCAGAACATGATAGGAAAGATACTAAAATTAAAGAAGCATTTGTGTGTGTCTCGTATGCACATTTTCTACCAACGAGACTGCATCACCTTGAAATCTGCTTCATTCTCTAGTTTTTCCTCTTTAAGTGGTGCAGTTCTCTGATTTACTCCAGTTTTGTTAATTGATACAGAGAAAATAATTGCCACGTAAGATGTTTTACCCCATCAGATAAGTTACTGGCTATTTTTTCCCCTTGTGAAATTACAGGGGAATGTTAAAGGACAGAGGTGAAAGGAAAGATGGGAGTCATGGCAGTTTGGATTGCCTAACTCCAATCATTTTCCCTAAACTAGGTTGTTCCCCTGTGAAATCAACATCTCAATTAAGAGATGTAATAGCAGTGTCCTCTGAAATAGTCCCTTTCTTTATCCACTGCCATTAAAAGGAAGCTAACCATCTAATTTAGATACTTGGAAGAGCTGCCTGACTAGTTTGTGTAGCTCAAGAGACTTGTTGAACTGTCAAAATAATGCCTTTTCTCGTGGATGGGCAGAGGTAAGAAAAACGGTGTTGACACACCGGAGCCACTTGCAAAATAATTTTTCTGTAATTTATCTGCAAACTATTTTAATTACCAGCTGAAGAGGTGTAAATTGTGTCTCTTTCATAACGTTTGCTAGGCAGTTTAAATCTCTTTGTGGTGATTAAGGACATGAGTAACTTCTGACTCTACTTCAGCAAGAACACACCTGACATTTATATTAAAATGTTTTTCAAACAGCTTGAATTCTGCATTTTCTGAATTGGCCTGGCCAACAGGTCACTCGAGTTATCTAGGGAGGGGAGAGTGATCACTCTGGGGATGGAGAGATCAAGGTATTGTGCTCACTGGTCACATTCATGACTCTGGAGGAATACTGCTAGAGAACTGTGGTACAGGGCTTCAGCTCACAGCTCGAATTTATTATCACGGTGCCTATTTGAGAAGAAAAAGGTTAAATTTTCTAATCAGCCCCCTGATGATCTTTCATTCTTTCTTTCCTTTATTTTCTTCATTGCTCTGCAGGAAACTAGGATGCAATATTTATCTGGGCAGTGGCAAAGAATGGTTTTATTTACTTGTCTTCCCTCTCTGCCATTTTAAGTGTGGAAGCTGCATAGTTCAGTGTTGTGTTGCTTGTGCCTTTGTGAGAAAGAGGGTTTGTTTCCTCAAAACAGAGCTATGTCCTTCCGTACGTTGTCAAATCACAGCTCTCCCAAGAGCATAAGCAGATTGAATGTATGGCTGCTCGTACAGACTTGTGCAGTGTGTAATCTCAGCCCTCTTATTTTTCTGAGATATTGTAAATGACTGAAGAAAACACGAAAAGTGCTTTCAGATACTTAAATATTCTGATGGGGAAACATTAAACTTAACATGTCCCTTGTGTTTTCAGTCAAGCGGTGCTGGTGGACCGGACGATGTACATTGCAGGGCAGATAGGTATGGAACCTTCCACCGGGCAGCTCGTCTCTGGAGGGGCAAAGGAAGAAGCGAAGCAGGTAAAGTGTCTTCTGGCACTAAACTTGCCATAGAGTTGGCACCTGCTTAGTTAAAGGTGGACTTGAAGAGAGGGAACGTGATGCAATAGGACGAGATGGAGCTGCACGACACATTTTCATCTAATGAATAGGTGATCTAATCTTTGTGGTTTACTAGAAGCTCCCATTTAGTAATTTCTGATTTTGCTTACCCACTGAGGACTGTTGAAGTGAACTTACACTTTAGGATGGATGTGGCCAAGTTACAACTCAGTTACGTACTTACCCACGTACAACCTAGCTGACAATTAAAAGACTTTTTTTGCCTTTTCCATTAGGCTTTAAAAAACATGGGAGAAATCCTGAAAGCTGCAGGCTGTGACTATAGCAATGGTAAGTGCTGCTGTGGTGGTGGCAAACAAGCAGTTGTTTTCACCTGGATGGAAAGAAAAAATCAACATTAAGTGACCTTATTTATTTATTTTTTAATAAAAAGAAGCTGTTTGCTAAATATTCAGTTGTTATCAATAGCTGGAAGTATCAAAAGGAACCATGAGAAAGAAACCACTGTGCAAGGCTTTGCACTGGGTATCAATGCCCTTCACCAAAAGTTTCTGCCTGTGGTACTAATATTTTAACCCTGCAGCTCAGCTCTAGGCAGAGCTGCAGCTGGCTGCAGGCATGTTGAGCATTCTAGGCTTTGCTCCAGGTAAAAGCAGGTTTGTATCTATGGTGTTAATCTCCCAGGCGCTTTCAATACTTTTTTTGGAGGGGGAGGACTCTGATAGTGGAGCCAGACAAGGATTGATGCTGGTTTGGACAGTCATGAGTAAAAAATTCTAGCACAGGCTAGGTATTTTCAGGCCTTTTACAAGCTTTCTGTCAGCAGATATATATATATGATATAAATTATTTCCAACAGTTGGCTTACAACAGCTTCTTTACTTGACCTGCTATCAGTTCTGCGCCCTGTGGAAGAATTTGGCTTAGCATTAAATATAAACCAGATATTTTCAGAGCTGGTCAGGAATGTCTAATTCCTTAAAGTGTTATTACATACTAGGTACTCAGGATTTTTAGGTGGTAGCTTTAAAACTCAGGATCTGCTTGCAAAACTTTTCAAATGTTTAGAACACTTGAGAGAAATTTCGGAAAAAAGAAGGCAAGCAACGTGCTAAGGATTTTCAACTTTTGTTGAAGTCAGAGGTCTAAAATAACTGCATTTATGTCATTTTTAGTTGTGAAGACTACGGTTTTGATGGCAGACATGAAGGACTTCAATGATATCAACGATATTTACAAACAATGCAAGTAGATGTTCTGGTTTTGCTTTGTCTGTATCACTTGTGGAACAAATTATGTTCACAGTAAGCCAACGTAGACTGAAGTAGGTGATTCCAAGGAGCTGTTCAGGAAAAAAATGGGAGAGCATGCATATATATTCCTTATTTATATATCTTTGGGTTTTAATTAGATAACAGCTTCTGGTCTTGAGTGAAATCTTTTATTGATGAGCTATCAACAGTCTTCTGCATGTTAAAATGGAATTCCTTGTGTTTAAGCACAGTAAAACCAGACTAGCTGGGAGTTACTTGTTGCCTCCTACCTGTAGTTCAAGAAAGCAGTTGCTGTTCTTTGATCATAGAATTGTTAGGTTGAAAGAGACCTTTAGGATAATTGGGTCCAACCATTAACCTAACACTGTCAAGTCCCCCACTAAACTGTGTCCCCAAGCACCACACCTCCACATCCTCTAAATACCTCCAACACTTCCCTGGGCAGGCTGTTCCAGTGCTTGACAACCCTTTCGGTGAAGAAATTTTTCTTTGTGTCCAGTCTAAACTTCTCCTGGCACAATTTGAGGCCCTTTCCTCTTGTCCTATCACTTCTTGCTTGGGAGAAGAGGCCAACACCCACCTCACTACAAACTCCTTTTGGGTAGTTGTAGAGAGCAGCAAGATCTCCTCTGAGACCTTATAATGCTGTCTTGTCAGTGCAGGACCCTGGAATAAGCATTTCTGAGCTTAATGTCAACTTTCCCCCTCCCTGGTGTTTGCAACTGGATGATCACCATTCTGACTGAATCTTTCTTTTTCAGCCAGCTTGATGTTAAGGCCATGCAGTGTCAGCAGAATGCAACTCATCCCTGGCTTCTTGCTGATGAAGGGTAGCTTGCTGGGGTGTTAGGCAGTCAGTGACCAAAAAAAAACCCAAGGGGAAATGATAACTGGCACAGAAGACTATTTGTCTTGTAGCCTTGAACCTGAAACTGCTCCCATGACTGCATTTTATACAGATTACTTTGAACTGTTTTATCAAGCAGAGTTAAAGGACTCGTGGATGTTTCTGTTTAAATTACAGTTTTCAAGACAAACTTCCCAGCCAGAGCAGCGTATCAGGTTGCTGCTTTGCCCAAAGTAAGTGTCACTTTTCTGCCTATAAAAAAGTGAACTCTCTCTAATTCTTTACTCCTGGAGTATTCTGACAGCTTTTCTTATTCTGCAACAGCTTCAACTGCAATTATTTTAATGAAGACTCTTAGGCACTTAGAAAAAAACAACTAAGTATACCAGCCTTATTCCCACACATAAGAGACTATAAGAGATATTTCTTTATGGTGGAAAATGGTTATGGCACTAGAAATAAGTTGTTAGGGTACTTTAGTAAGAGTAAGATGAATTGTCAATATTAACACTGCTAAACTAGTCATACAACTGCCAGAGGTATAATCTCCCTCAAAGGTAACTCTGTTCTTACAAGGTTGTGTTATACAAATTGCTTCATAAAAGAGATGTATTAGAGTCCTAATACATTCCTTCATTGTTTTCTCACAGGGTGCCCGAGTTGAGATTGAAGCTATTGCCATTCAGGGACCCCTCCAAGATGCTTCAGCCTGACTATAACTAGAGACTGACTATCCTACAACAGCTGTTTTAGATTGAATACTTTTCCCTTACCTCTTCTTCCTAGATACAGTTGAAATCAGTAAACTCAACAAGGAAAGTTGCTTTCTTCTGGGTTGTGGCCTTGGATTATCTAAGATAGGAGTTTACAGTGAGTCATCTGCCAGCAAATCCTGACACCTCTGGGAGTCCTGCTTAATCAGCTGAGCTTCATTGCAGGACGCAGCCTTACTCTGGTGGTGACTGGATATTAAAAGTATTAAAAGTACACATTTGGGTGCCTGTAAGACAGTTAACTGTGGGTGATTTGGACATGGGAAACGTATGATTTGTAGGAGGCTTTTTGTAATAATTTTAAATTAAAAAAATGATAGAAATGGGAAACAGAACACTTGAATTCTTTAGGTTACATCTGTGCTTCGGGGAATCTGTTTCTGAACTGTCTTAAACTCTTTGTAGAACAGATTACTGCTGGGACTCACCTTTTTCAAATGGAAACAATTGCTTAAAAATAAATATGACTTTCAAGAAAACACAGAGCAAATGTGGCATCACTTTGGCAGTTAAGAATAATATAATTGAATGGAGTTAAACGTAAACAGCTTCCTCATTTATATTTGTGTTCCTCTGTTACAGCATTACTTACTCATGATTACTTTGGGGTGGTATTTTCACTTACTTGTAGCAGACTTAAAGTTCACCGTCAGCAGATTTCAAAAGCGTTGAACACGAGGTAAATTCAGCCTTGTGCAACCACGGTGGTTAATCCTTTCTTACCTCTCACGTTATTCTCCGCTGCCTTACTTGTGCTGTGCTTTGCCAGCCTTCAACCTAACACTAGGTGGCAGTTTTGATTAATTCTTCTTTTTTCCCTTCGTGCTGACTGTGTCAGTTTGCTGTTCCAAGTCCTTGCCAGAACTCCTTTGGGTGACTTCACTGGTACAAAGGGAGGGGTGTGAATACACCACTGCTTTCTGCAGTAAGGTGCAGTCTGAGACCGAAATGAAACACCTGGGAAAATAAATGCACGCTGGATGCAGTTAGCAGGACAATTCATTACTGCCATTAAAAATGTTTGTATTGCTAAGTAGGTGGCATTCCACAAAAAGTCAGGAACTAAAATCCACTTTTAGCTCTAGGATTCTGTAGTTTTTAGCTGGAGACCAGTTGCACAGTTTCTTGAATGGCTCAGATCTAAATATGTATACTAGAATAAATGAGAAACTCACAGCTGTAACAGCAGTTCTCAACATAATCAGCCTTCCATAGAGATGTTTAAAGCTTTTATTTTTTTAAGCAGACATAGTTGATTCTGTTCTTTAAAAGTATAAGCCCTGTAATTCTGCAATCTGAAAAGCAAATATAAATATCTCTTAGGTCTTAATTCAGCAAAGTACACAAGCACTTACTAGATCCTTTTTTAACTAGAGGCAAGTTAAACCTAGCTTTTTTTATTTGCTAGCCTGAGCTGCTAGCGTGCAAAACATGGAGCTATATTTCAACTTGGGGCATACTAATCTCACCATTTAAAATTTGTTTCCATCAGATGTAACAAAAAAAAAAACCAAAACAACCAAACAGGTTCTCTATTTCTGCAAAAGCAAAGCACTACTTAAATTTTGAATGCCTAGTTTTAGTAAAACTTTGCTTTCTATTAAAGTACATAATCAACCTTAAAATGCCCTAATCTTCTGCTACAAGCAGCTTGCTCTTACTGCAGGTTTTACCTGAAAGCAGTTCTTTTCCCCATTGAGGGAAAGAAGCCAACCCTAACCAGCCAGATTGCCAACTGTCTTCCGGGATCTGAACACCGCATGCATGTGTGTCCACAGAGAGCTGACAGGGTGCATATTTAACCTCTTCTACAGCTGTGTTTACTGGTAACTGAAGCAAAATTCCTACCAGAACTATTTTGCTATCTTGGAAATGAAGTTTATTCCTGCAGCTGTCCTGCCCAGCACACAGCCTGTGGCATGGAATGATTTCCTCTACCTTGGATGAGGTTAAAGGCTGAAGATTGTCTAGCTTTTGATAAGCAGTTCTGAAGATGGGTTTGAATTTTGATTATGGAAAAAGAAAAAAAAAAAGAGAAAAAATAACAAAAAGGCAAGGTGCCTATCTTCTCAGCCTTTAACACGAGAAAGCTCTTACCTCCATGATGTCCACAGGTTTGCAGAGGCAAATAATCGCACGTTTCATCCCTTTATGCCTAGTATGTGCTTTGGTAGCTCACAGAGCAGGAGTGCTAAGCCCCAGTGTATTTCTCAAGGTAGGGATGTTCAGCATCTAATAGCAGCCAAATTCTGATCTCGTGGTTAATTTAAATGATTGAGCATTTCATGTTTAGCACAGCGTCAAGCACATTTTAGAAAGGAAAAAGCAAAATAGCTTTAATTTGTTATAATCACAACGTAGGTAAGGACCAAAGACGACCGATGCTTCCTTGAGTCATTGCCTGGTTTATATTCTTCTTGTTTCCAATTAATGACATGAAAAAGTTGAAAGGTGAGGTAAGAATGTGTGTTGTCCTTGTAACAGCAGTGGTAGAAAGAGTGGCTTTGTGGTGAGCAGGTTATCTCAACTCCCTTGTATATTCCTATTTTATTTCCAAGCGCAGTCTCCTCTGTTGCTGTAAATCCTACTGATCTCGGTCACAGAACTCCTCTTGGTTTATTCTTTTGAACTGTTCAGTGTAACTGGTCAAACTGCAGCTTTTCAATGTCTAGAGATTTTTAATAGAACTAGCTGTTTAACTTTTTTATTAGAGAAGGCCAGTAAAAATACCCCAAAACTGCAACATCCATCTATCCAAAAATCCCTTAAAAAAATCAGGTAGGCATTTTGATTCTAAAATTTTATGGTGCTGCCTACTGGAAGGTGACATTAAACGAAGCTGACAAGTTCATAGGAGCATTGATAAGCAGAAATCCTTAGGTGTAGTGATATAGCCAAGGAATATCAGCTCACTCAAAAGGCTGATAGCCAAGGATATTGATTAAATTATTTAATACAAACCAAAGTCAGCTGGGGTCAGATCTGCAGATACAGCACAAAATTTCGCTCTCAGAGGGGATTTGTATGATTTTTCTTGCAACAGTAAAATTCATTGGTACAATAGAGCCAATACAATAGCAACACGTTTGCCCTTTTTAGATTACAGACCTTTTCTCTCTATTCTTCTGCCTTATGCCAGAGAATCCTGTGAACCCAAGCCCCACTAATACATCACACAGAGTCCAGAACAAATTTTTACTCTCCAGCTGATCCGTAACACCAACTCTATTCAGGGCCTGTTGTCACAGGAAATTTGTTTGAAAACTTTGCTATTCAGCTGCAGCCCCAAAATGACAAATTAGCCTTTTGGAAAATAACCAGGAGAGCCCATGGTAGCAAACTTCTCCTGGAGGACAGCACTTCAGGGGAATAACATGATCTCCCTAAGCAAGCAGACTTATGTATGCCTCTGATTAGAATCAATTTTAGAAGCCACAAATACACAGGAGGAGCTACAAAGCTAAAGACAGGTTACTAATCACCATCAATGGTAATAGCTGTGAAGTTGTCTTAGTATTTTAAGTGTGCTAGGATTTATAAAACTAAAACCCCCTACTCTTGGTTAAAAATGACCTCTTCTCCCTGCTTCTGCAGAAGTCATCGCACGTATTGAACTACTAGCCTTTCAATAAATAGATATTCAAAACTGGAGAGTGAGTAGCAGATGCCCACTTGGGTCCTGGACACTGCACCCATTTGTCTTCTATTTTTGGAGAAGTGGCCCCCTGTGTTTAGTTACAGCCTGGCAAATGGGCACCCTCAGTCCTCTCTACAGCAGCTCCTGGTATTCCACACACGGAGAAATTGCCTTCATACTACCATTAAAAACAGAAAAGCAGCTACGCTGTATTCTTTGCCCTATATAAAGCTGGTTGAATGTTTCAAAGGTTTGAAGTTAGTCATCTGGAACTGTAAAAAACATCTTAACTGAAAAACTGAGTTGTTACACTACGGTTGGAAAAGCATCCTCTGTACTTGCCAGGTACAGAAGGCACTCCGTAGCAGGGAGGTGAAAGTTCAGGTACTTCAAACAGCTTCTCAGGTCTCAGCAGCTTGACTTTGAAAAATCTGTATTATATAAAACTTTTTCTGATGCCTTTTATTTGTGTCTGTGGCTTGGGGCTCAACCCATAAAAGCTTTTCTGTTTTCCCAACTCAATAACATTGATAAATGTTCATGCAGACAGAAGAGCAGGCCCAAGAAGATGTTCACAGAGATATTACTTCTATTCCTTGTTATTAGCTGTCTCTGAAACACATGGAAAAAATTAATTTAACAATTAATTGAGGGTACAACTTGATAATCACTAAGTCTTACAGGAATTCAAAGTGAAAGTTCCCTGAAAGCATCACAGGATGAAAGGGGGGGGGGGGGATCTGCTCTTCACCCATTTCCATACAGATGTTCCACGTGGACCTGAAGCAACCACTGGCTGCTACCTTACATGATGGACTCAAAATAAATGAGTGCAGCATTCCTGGAGAAAGTGGAGGAAGAAGAAATAACTTTTTCAGAAAGACTAAGATGGCAGAACTTGGAGCATAATTTCCAAGTCTGCTAACGGGACAATCCTATCCCTTCAAATCCTTCTCATCACTCGTGTGCTGATTGTCCAGAGGCACTTTATTTGGCCTGTCATTCTTCCTTCCCACCACGGGACTGCATTTGCTGTGCAATGTGCTTTCACCCCAGTGCTACACTGCTGATTTCAGCTGATAAGGAGAACGAAGAGATCTAAAAGCACTGTCTGGCGTAGCCCAGAAATCACAAAGCAGCATTAAGGCTCCAGCTCATAAAACCAAGCATGCAAATAATAATAAGCAGAGTCATGAATTTAACACAGGCTTTTACTTTCCAAGACTGCATGTTACAGCCCAGCATCCTCCCCAAAGAGGGACAATTTGTCAGTGGTAAGATTCATGTGTCCTATAAAGGTGACCTATGTGAAAAGCATGACTGGCAGTGGATTGCTTCCAAAAAAAATTAATATTTTTTTTACATTGAGATATTTAAGACACTCTCTTGTTAAAAAGCAGAAAGCAGCTGTATGCTG
Organism: Chloroceryle amazona; assembly: GCA_027560015.1. Lineage (NCBI taxonomy): Eukaryota > Metazoa > Chordata > Aves > Coraciiformes > Cerylidae > Chloroceryle > Chloroceryle amazona. The sequence goes on along the minus strand of JANHFX010017967.1, from coordinate 30,712 downwards.
CCAGTGGGATGGCAAGACACGCTCATTAAGGACAGCACAGTCTTTTCTGTCTCCTAAAGAATAACCTATGCAGTCCTTCCCTCCTCTGTCAACATACCTATCTCTGTCACTGCTATACTATACACAGCTTCTCCTGTTTCTTCTTTTGTTTCAGGCCCTCCACTTATTATCTGCCTGAGCAGCTCGGTTTCCACCTGCTCTCCCATCACACCTGGGAATGGTAACCACAGAGATCAAATTAGGATCCACTCAGCAAAGCACCAAGTGCCCCAGCTCTTCTGTAAACCTGAACTTGCTTTGCCAGCTCTCCTTTGCCTGCCCCTTACTAAAGTACCCCCAGATGAATCCAGAGGGAACAAAGAGGATGCTCCCAATTACTTCCCAACATCCAGCTACGTGTTTGCTTCGTACCATAAAATTCTCCTGATGCTTGCACAAAAATCTCCTTGACACTCTATTCAATACACATCATGAGTACTATTTCCGCCCAAATTATTTCCCCTGTATTATATTTTATGTATATGTAGATTTATTTGCAATTAGAAGGAAACAGAAATAGAGCACATGGCAACATGCCAGCCCGGCTGAAACTGCTTTCCCTAGGGAGCAGTTGCCAAATTAATTTGCTCACCCAGCTACTGAGAAATGAAGAACAAAACAGATGCTAACTGTCAGAAGCACCACAGCATAAAAATGGAAGGTCCCTTCTCCCCCCCGGAAAGATAATGCCCACAAGTTAAGATATTCCTTCTAGATTGGAATAGGAGAAAAACTCCTTTTTTCCCCCTCCAGAAAAACCGCCTTGTTCACTTGTCCTGCAAGCAGCATGAATGGCTTGGTGGTCAAAGCTCCTGAAGTGACCTTGAGACAAACAGTCAATTGTAAATGTGTTTCCATGGACATGAGGTCACACCGCAATGTTCAGGGCATACTGCTCTGCCTCCAGCACTATGCCCTGAAGCTTAGAAATGGGATTAATGACCCTGGAATTAAGAAATACTTCTCATGTGCTTCACCTGCTTATACCCTGAAGAAATGCTCCCCTGGGAAGCATCTGATTTCTCACCGAGCTTCTTTGTACCATTTAAGAGAAACCCGATTCCTCTTGTGCTCACCTTCTGCATGTGCAGCCCACGGGAGACAAGTTTCCCCTGGCACCGACCCAAAGATAAGCACAGCCTGCAATCTCTGGGAGCAAGCACACCTCCTGATAAAGATCCTTCTCACAGCACATGGAAATACTTGCCACCTCAGGCACCACTGCTTCCTCATGCAGCTTTCCTCCCCAGCTAGGCATCTCCAAATCTTTTTGGAAAGCCCAGCCCTATGTCCCTCCACTACTATTTCTATTCTGCTTGTGTAGTAACCAAGCTTCCAGGACAGACTGGATATGCCAAAGGGGCATCAGAGATGCTTTTACTTCTACACCCAGGCATGCATCCTCCAATCTCCTGTGCACAGGGGTGGTTGCTGTATAATTAATACATGTGACTAAGTAGCAGAGCCTTTGGTCTCTGCAAATATGAAGGAACATATCTGAGTTACAGAGAAACACAAAGTTTTAAATGAGGGGCATTTTATCTGCTAAGAACAAACAAGATGTGAAATTAAATAGCAGAGATAAAGACTGGAAATGATGATTTATTACAGCTTGGACTTGCAAGTCTGAGTCTTCCCCAGCCACATTCTTCTACGCCCCACGTTGTACAGACTCCCTGGACCAAATTCTGACTCTATAAGCTCATGCGAGGCTCTCAGTAAAGTCAAAAGGACCCACGCACAAGTTTCAGGAGGCAGAATTTGGTCTCCTGAATTTATGAAAGCACAAGTATTACCCTCAGTGAGGTGGTCCTCATCAGTAATGGGTACTTTCTCGATGATTTCCACTACAGAGCTGTCACTGCCCTCTGCCAGCCCACTGTCTTCTGCTGGTCCTGGTGTTGGTACCCCAGTGTCTTCTCCTGCTGCTGGAGGTGAAGACCCATTGCTCTCTTCTTGCCATGTGGACAGCAGCTCAGAGCTCTCCTCTTCTCCTGCAGGCAGGGGCTCGGTGCCCTCCGGCTCCTCCCTTTTACTGACCAAATTGATCTTCCCCTCTACGGCCAGAATCATATCTGCAGCCTCCTCTTCTGGTGGATGCTCACCCATGTTTGTCTCCTCAGAGGCAAGACTCACATCCTTTACTGGGTCCAACTGCGTTTGGTCAGCTATGGCTTTGTGATCATCTGCAGTTGGTGTGTTTTCATCCAATGATGCTTTTAGTTACGGCAGGGCAAGGCAAGAAAGAGAGAGAATTACAGGTATCTGGTGAGTGGGCACGTAAACTAGATGAGAACTAGACCCCCAGGGGACTGCCCAAGCGCTGCCTGTCAAAGAGCTCCTACTTGGCTACAGACAATCCTCCTTCACAGGTCTGTTGCTCTTACACGTATCCAGTAAGAGGATGGTGCTGCCCTTACTTAAAAAACCAAACCCACAAATTTTGGCTTGATGCACCTCATATATATTGGCATGAAGTGAGATGACACCAGTTTGTCTTTTTAAATACTGTACTACATAGTATGTAGTACTTACTACATAGCATGCTTTGTCTAATAAAACATTCAACAAACAAATTAAGACTTCTGCTTCTTTCAACTTACATCAACTTATTGGCCAAGTAAAACAGTGGGCCCTTTTGGCAAACAAAGCCTATGAATAAAGAAGTGGCAAAATTACTCTGACAGGTATTTAAGGATAAAAAGTGAAGATTCAGAATGAGATTTACCTACCTATTGAAGTAATAACTTTCTGATTATATTCAGTTTGACAAAGAGTTTGTACTTAGCCTTCCCCTAAGGAAGGTCAAGATGAAAACCCTGGGAATTCACATACAAAACCTGTTTTATATAATAATTACAAAACCGGACAAACTGTATTGTCTGAGAAAATTCTTGCAGTGTCAAAGCCAGTAGGCAGAACCATATTATACTTCATACACATATAGAAGAACTGTGAGAAAATGTAATACATCCTGCTCTTAAAAAGGCTGCTCTGAGGACAACTTCATTGTTCTTTCGAGGCATTCTAGCAAAACACCTCCAGAGCATGCATCACCTAGTTAGAATGTGCCTACAGACCTGGGGAAGGATGGCTAAGCCAGGAGAAAAGCAGGGACAATCTGGACCGTCAAGACAGACAGAAAGCAACTTTGACAGCCGCTGAGGAGCAGTGGGAAGTGCAGAGGAACCTGGCCCATGCAGCTGCGTTTCCGTCCAGCAGTGGACATTCCACTGGGAACTTGCCGAAGCCATTTTCACTCTCAGCCTCCACCGTGACCAGCAGCAATGAGGTCAACAGCCCACTTACACTCCCTGTAAAACACACTCTGACTGGTTTTAAGCCTGCTGCTAGTCATTACGTCAAGTGAAATGGTTCTTGTGTTACAAGAAACAGCAAATCTAATTCCCTGTTTACCTTCTCTAGATCTCTATCACACCTCATCTTCCAGGCTTTCCTTTTCCCAACGTGAAACTCGATGTGAACCAGATACCCAATCAGAATAACAGCAAGTAAGTCTTAAACTGCTCTAAGCAATGACTAAATTTAGTAGTGCGTCCTCAGAGAATTGATCTTTTCACTTTTTATTTTTTATTCCTTTAGACACTTCTCGTGCCTTCATCTTGCTTGGTACCAGGTGGACAGGGAGCATTTAAAACCTACGGACAGAAATAAATGAGCCATAGAAACTCCATGTTACACAGAGTTTCTGATTGATGTTACCAGTACAAGAAACAATTCAAACCCATGATTACTAGGAATCACCTGTAGCTCCTATAAACTTCAACTCTGTAACTTCCAGCTACCCCACTCCTCATCAAGATGTTCTATGTAAATTGAACTATATAATACTGCCATGCAACACGAGACCCACACTGCTGGCAACCCTGGGATCATTCCTCTGCTCTCATCTGAAATGCAAAGAATTCTCTAATACGGAAAAAATAAATCACCTCACCAACCTGTTCAACACTTTTATCTGCAAGGAGAATGAACATCATGTGGCAGTCAACATTCCTAGGATACCTTCTAGTTTTATTTTTGAATTTGTAAGTTTTCTTTTCCCTGCTGTAGACAATTTCAGATGGAGATACAAAGAAAAGCACAAAGGATTTAAGGGGAGCATGGCTACTGTATGTTTCCCTTTGCCTTCTTTCTTTCCTTTTGGAAAAGCCTCACATTGTTGTGAATTACACGTGAATGGAAAGAAATTAAACACATTTCTTTCCCCTGTTAACACATTTAGAGAAGTTCTTTCAAATCACCTTCTCACATTACAAAGTAACTAACATATCTGGCTGGTAATTGCCCAATTAATTTGGTATTTAATACATTTCATAACCTCTTCTAACATGAACAGGGGTAGACAAAAGTCCTAAGATGCTCAGAATAAGTTGCTCCAGTTGTTTCCTAGAGCCCTTCAGTGTTCCTAGGCAAATATCTTTCAGCAGAAAAGCACAGGAATCTGGAACATTGAGCAGGTGAACACCACCTCAGGTGATGTATAAAGAGATTTCTGCTGATATTTTCATGAGGGCTCCTCAGTTTGCAGATGTATACTGGCTCTATAGCAGCACAGACAATGCTCACCCCATACAACCTGCTGCCATCTCTGCAGTTACAAACCACTACAGCACCAGAAAATAAAAGAAAAATAAACCCATAGAGAAGACACAGATGCTACAGCCAGAATAACAGCAACAGGTGATATTTATAACTCAAGAACACAGGAAAGAAATGCAGTAAAGTGAAATGCAATCAACTTTTATGTATCTATCTTCAGGATGGATCTTTCTGGAGAGGCTAGTACCTGTGAATGCACCATTCACATTCTTACACAAGTGTTTCCAAACCTCCCTCGGAGCAAAGAGTTAAGTACGATGAATATGGAAACACAGTTGTATCTTACTGCCACTTGAACGGCAATGATATTCTTATGGAGCATCCTATAAATATGCCTTGTACCCACAAGCAACCCTCTGTGACTTGAGCCAAGTCACAAGAGTATTGCCGCTGCTGGAAATTGCCTTAAAAGTACAGATTTTGTAAGAAAAAGGATGGCAGGCTCAGGTATTGCTAGCTCACTGTTACTTTAAAGGAGGGGAAGGAAAAGAAAGCATTGGTTTTGCAAGTTATTCTAAAAAAAAAAAGGACCTAAAGCCCGCGGATCGGAGGCTTACTCGTGTCCAACAAGCAGGAGTTAGGCAGACACCGGAGGAGCAGCTCCACCGGCAAACCCGACGGCCCCGGGACAGGTCCGGGTCCCCCCCACCTCCGCAAGCTCCCCCCGCCGCCCCCCCGGCCCTGCTCGGCTCACCCCGCGGCGGCGGCGGCTGCGGGCGGTTGCGGGCGCTGCTGGCGCAGCCCATGGCGACTGCCGGCGCTGCAGCCTCTTCCCGGCTTGAGGAGGGGCTGGAGATGCCGTCGTGCAGCACCGAGCAACGAAGCCAGGGGGACCACGGAGATGGTCCCGACAAGGTACCTTCCTCGCCCAGGGTGACCGCCCTCTTCATTCCTGCCCTTGAGGCATTTTCCCGTGCTACGGGCGGGTGCCCCGGGGTCTAAGTGGCTGCAGCTGAGACGGGGACTGCGGGGCTGTGTGGCAGCACCTGGAGACCCGGGAATGTAATCCTGGGTGCGTGCACGTGTAGGTGAAAGTGGTAAACCTCGAGCGAGGTTACGTAGCATCGAGTGGAGAGCCCCGTACGCAGGGAATGAGGGGGAGAAAACAAAAAAGGGAAAGATATGCTCAGATCTTCCTCTTGCCTGTGGAGCTTTGTATCTGCTTCCCTCCGTGTCCGAACCAGAGAACAAGTTGAGCAGAGTGCACCTGCCATCTTACAGAAAGAAATTAACGATTTAGGAGGACAGAGAGGGAAGATGTGTGGGCTGGGGGTGGATTAGTGGCCAAGGGGGCTCAGCGGGGGGCTGGGGCTGCACTGTCCTTCACCTTCTTTAAACCTTGGATAAGGTACGGAAACAGGAATGAGAACTCAAGGGCGATTTGGCAGGTGACTCCCGGAATCACTAAATAAAAAATTTCATAGTCTGCCTCCCTCTTCCCACGAGTAAAGGAGAAGATGCATCTTCTCAGCCAGGAGACTGGACACCGGTGGGGGCACAGCGGGACAAAGCCCCACCTTAGAATGTCAGCTGTATTGCCACACATCGGGCCAGGCTTGGGCACTGTGTGCCTTCTGCAGACTATGTTCCAGCAGGATAACGAGCTGCTCCGAGGCTGCCTCTGCCACCCTCCGACCCTGCTGGCAGGACCAGTATGATCTCTCATACTGGTACATGGGAGCATGTTACACTTAACTGATGGAGTTCGAGAGATCACTGTGCAAACATGAACTGGTGCGCAGTGCCCTCTGGATGTCCAAGCAATATCTATGTCCCCTTATAAAGAAGCAGAAATACAAATACACTTCCAAAAGCAAGCTGCAGAAAGCTTTCTCTAAGATCCTGGCAATGTTTAAGTTCCCCAGGCCAGTACTACCTGATCGAACTTGTTTCACTCATTCCAGAACTCACTAGCTGTTAATAATTTTGAACATCTTAGATAAGATTCCTACTGCATCTATTAAATTTACAGCTAAATACATAGGTATTTAGATAGACCCAAATCCTGGGACTTTCCACACCACAACACTTTTCAGAACATTATATTAACCATAAGTTTTCTAAACTGTGACTGCTTTTCTCAGCTCTTTGACTACTCTGTACGGAAAGACCAGTACTGACCAGGCAATAAAATACTCTAATTTGTTTACTGTGGCAGATAATTCAGGCCAAATGTTCCACTGATGCAGATTTGTGTAGGTCCCCTGAAGGCTGCTCTGTGATGCTGATTTATGAACTGCAGATAGGTGCCTTCTGAAACCACTGGTTTTGTTTTTCCTGGGATGGCAATGACCTGGAAACTTAGCTCCTGGGACAGACCTTGTCATTTCCTGGAAGGGAGGCAATCTAAAGATCTTCTTATCAGACTAATTATTATCTTTAGAAATCTGCACCTGAGGATTTCTGCACAATTTGGCCCTTAGAAAATGCAGCTATCTTCTTGTACTGACACTGTATTTAAGCTGGCTACACATATAGGTATCCAAATGTATGTATTTATATTGTCTATATTTATATATGTGCATGCACACATACTTCTGAGCATCCTTTCACTGGCTGAAAATATATCCACGGTGTGCAGGTATTCATGACAGTATTCCAAATTCTCTGAATTTGGCCCATTCTACTCTACAGCTCCCTCCTTCCCTTCCTTGATGATGCCAGGGTTTTTTTAACATCGACATATTTAGGAAAAGACTGCTTAGAGGACAGGCTGACACCACTGATTTATTCTCCCTCCTTTAATTTTCTCAGGTAAATAGCCCATTCATTACTGTTGGAAGTAGGGAAAAATACCAGGAGACCTTGCCCTCTGATTACCTGTGGGAAAGGTAGAGGTGCAGAAGTGTGGTCCTAACTTTGCAATTTTTTTTCATGTTTCTTGGCATGGGCTCCATGACTGCAGTTCCTGTTACCTTTAGGTCTGGAATATCCTTGGGGTTGTTCAGAGGTACCACAGCATGTGACAGGCCATCATAGTTGCAGCTTCATTGATTTTAAAATGTCTAAAATGCAGTCAGTGTCTGTAAAGAACAACAAAAAAGAAACCCCAAAACAAAACAGAAAAAGACAAGGACATAAAAGGCTGTTTCCTATAAAAAGGGCATGACTCACTATCAGCAATTTTGGATGTGCCCTCCCAGCAGAGTTCTGATTCTCCGCTGGCCTAGTTTATACAGACTCTCATCAATAGGCACTTCCTTTGAATAATGGAAAAGCTTGCTACAAATATTATCATATCTGTTAGTAATGCTGTGTAAAAATAGACAGTTTCCTTTTTAAGGACCTGATTTGTTTTATGTGCATAGACATTTAGCAAACCATCTAACCATCTGCATGAAATATGATAGAAAATTTATCAAAGTTGTCTCAGTCGTTCCTTTATAGCAGACCAGGACGATTCAGGAAAAGTCACTGAAATCAGTGAATGTCCAGCACACACACAAAAAGCTCAATTATTTCTCAGCTTTATTTGTTTAACGAGCAGTTGGTCGCTGTCACGGATTACTTACAACAATTTGAGTTTTGTGTGGATTATCTGTGTTTCTGTACCATGTCAGATTTCCCACTCTTAAATTTCTGGATTGTCGTTCCAAGTTTTTTTCCTCACACAGTCTGTAGCAGTTACTGCTCTTTTAGTCTCAAATCGCTCCTTTTATTTCTGAGTATATGTTGCCTGTCACTGGAGTCAGATCCTCAGCACCTGCCTCCTGCCACTATGAGTGAGCCAGGTCTGTCCCATGCTGGTGTCAGTGATCCAGCTGTGGGTGTTGTCCACCCTTGTTCCTAGTCCTTGGTGCACCATCCATCGAGATGAAGTATTAGTCAGTGTATTAGGAAACCTTTATGGTCACTGTCCTAATTCCACTCAGCGGTGTTCTTCCACAATTCTTTTTCTTTGCTTTTTGTTTGTTGGTTGGGGCTTTTTTCCATCGCAAACTAGCTGTGCCATTTCTTCATATGCTCAAGACCAAACACCTCTCTAAACATCTAACATCCAAAACAAGTCTGGTTGGAATTCAATCTCTTACACTCAAAGAATCTTCAATACTTTCTGCTCAGTTAAATTTTGTTATGTGACAGTGTAAGATACCTGCAGTCATGGAAAATCGACATCACCACTTACTCCGAATAATTCCTCAGCCACAGATGAAAAGGCTCCAGTGTATTTCTTACATGGAAAGAATGAGCATCTAAGAAGGTCTGATAGATACATTGGAAACTAGCTCAGGTTCAATAATCTGACAGAGGCAGAGATTTTTAGACCTTTGAAAAACAAGAAAACTACAGTTAGGAGAGAATTCTGTCTTCTCTGCTGGTATCTCTTCCTGTTTATTCTGTCCATTTAGCCTTCTATAGGCACGTGCTGTCGCAGTCATAGGAGCAGCTGTACATCATGTTCCGTCTCATGCTATTTTTGTGTGTCTTTCCTTGAACAAATCATCATAACATAACTAAGGCTGCCTAAATATTTGCTGTGTAGCCACCAATATTTCACTGTTTATTTTATTGCTCGACTTCATGGCATGAAATTTTTCTTTGCTTTGTTTCTGTCTTGGCTTATCATAATTTATTGTGAAGGGAGAACTATTTTCAGCAAAATATGTAGCTATTGTGACAGCAACAGTGCTGCACAAATGATAAAGAAGTTGTCTGCCCTATAAAGAAAACTCTGATCTCTTGAAAACTCAGTTGACCCCTTAGGCTTTGACTAAAAAGTGCTTGGATTTTGCTCTAATAAACCACAGAAACCACTGTTTGTAAAGGGCAGGTAAGTTATGGTCCCGCAGAAGAATTATTTGCATGTTACTTGTCATTTTAGGGTGAATGCAGTTCTTCTTTTTCTGGGCTTTTTTTTTTTTTTTGAGCATTGAAGTGGGAATGTAGCAGAATCCTGCAAAATCACCAGAGGTCATAGAAAAGATAGCTATGGGCCATCTGCTCACTCTCCCTTCCCATACTGGCAGCCTCTCTTCCCACAGCTCCCCAGCCAATGGACCACAAGACAGGGACCAGAGGAGCAATGAGGTGACTCCTCTAATTCTTCCCAGTAATGTTTAGACATCAATCAGATGGGTTCACTCAAAATAATGTTCAAAACTCTTCCTTACATTTTTTTCCTTAGCATATACATAGAGGTGTCCTTAGGACAAGTATGAAAATCTTCTAAGCTAAAAAATAAAGAGAATGTCTCAGTAACTGGCTACCCTTTCCTACTCTGAATTATTTTCTGCTTTTTGGCTTCTACCCTGATGTGGAAGAGGCCTCATCCGGACCCCAGAATAAAGCTCTCCCAGCAAATGTGGGAATACTGGATAGGACATTCCTTTTTCCAGAAGTCTTCGCCTTTGCCTCATTTCACCTCATCATGTCTCTGCCTTCTGCTGATGCTGATTGAAATTCTCTGTCTTAAAAGGCAGGCTTAATTATCGTTTAACCTCAAAGACATCGTAACAAGGACACCTCTGGAGAGTTCATCTTTTTCTCATGGATTAAGTTAGTACAGAAGCACTGCCTTGCAGTGTCTTTGCTCATTTCTTTAATTAACTTTTATTCTTTCAATTATAAAAACAATCAGTAGACTTTCTGCCCAATAGGTGGCAGTGAAACACTGAAAATCCACCAGCTTTGTTTATGGTTGGTTTGGGTTTTTTTCATGTCTTCTGCGGTGAAAATAACCAGCTACTACCCAATGCTCCTCCTGAACAGCAGGAAAATTCACACTTCCCTCTAGATTCTGAGCTGCTGTTTCGTAGGTATCTGACATTGTCACGTACACCATAATCTAGTCTTTGCTCCCTGATATTTTTGCGTGACCGTTTTCTCTGCTTCTGTTCTCCCTTTCTTAGCTCATCATTCACAAAAGTCTGTGCCTCTGTTTTGGTTAGATGTTGATCACTGCTGACAAGGTGATGAGAAATTCCTTCCGGTGCTTATCTCTTCATCAACATAGCATCATCTCTTCAGCGCCTTCAGGGGGGTGGCTGACTGACCTGCCAAGTCTATACAGAAGATCTTTCTGTGCTCACTTTTCTGAGAAACAGAGGAGCTTGTACTGCATTATTTGAATTTTTGGTATCAACTACATAAGAGCGTAGGTTTCGCAGCAATCAAGGGAAGAAGCTGAGTTTGGAATTTAGGGGAGGAAGGTTGTTTGCCACAGTATGTAAAACTCCAAGTTTCTTTTAATAGCAGTAGGGGTTTTCAGAAAATATTAGAGCAAATATTTGGCATGTTTGTCCTGGGTTGGCTGATTGTCCCTTAGGATCTTGTTGCCTTTTCACGGTGAGGCTTCGTGCTAAAACTGATAATTTATTTGCCCTTCAGAAAAAATGTGAGATAAAAAAACTGGTGAGGTCTTATTTTTATCATTGCACTTTCAGTCTAGCAAGATCCTCAGAGAAAAGTGCCATCAATGCAGCATTTGCTAGTTGAGAACTACCTGAAAGGGCAGAAAGTGTGAAATATTTCCCAAAGGACGCACGTGACCTTTCGATGGCCAGAAAAAAATTACACACTCACTTGATAAACATGTGGACAATTTGCGCTGCATAACACGAATCTTTGTCCCACCCCGCAGAACATGGGCGTCTTTACAACAGAATTTGTATTTGCTTAGCAAGTATTCCACTTACTAGGAGAGTTGCAAGAGTATGCAGCTCTTTCTCTACAGATTCAAGGTTTTGTCCTCACTTTCTGCAGATGGATGGCTAACTTTAAAATTATATTCATGCACAGAAAAGCCCTTGACAAGAAGAACTGTAGGAGAGGGGAGGAGAAGCAAAGAGAAGTACTAAATAGGGAGGGTTCCTAAGTAATGATTTGGCCTGTCACGTGCTGAAATCATCTGCAAGAGAAGGTTTTCCCTTCCTGATTTCTCTGCTTGACCTCAGATGTTCCCATAAGGACTAAAATGTATAACATCCATCTTGTGCTATGGAATACTTAAAGGAGAAATGGTAGGAGAAGGTGTTGGGGATTTGTCACTGGTGGCATGTTCCAATACTGCCTTTCTAGCAGCAAAATCCCCAAATACAGGCCTGCTATTCTGTGGTCCCTGCAGTGCAGCAGCTATTCCACCCGGTCCCTAATGACTGTAGTTTGCAATAGAGATTCAGCTTTTTTTGCTTTGGTAGTTAAAAAAAAAAAAAAGAAAATTGACCATGCCTCTTTTGTTGTTGAATGTTAGCTGCCATGCAGTAATTTTTTCCTAACTTCAATATTCACATCTTCTTGGCCCACACCTTTATATCTGTAACAACATTATATACCCAGTGGTTTGGATGGAGATGATACATCTTTGAATATCATGTCAAAGATCAGCATAAATAGTTCAAAGAACTGTCCTGGCACTGGATCAGAATTCACTTGAAAAAAATCTAACCTTGCATTTATACAATAAACTGTGCTAAACAATGTAATTATGGTTCATCATGTCAACTTGAATAAACTTGAAAGGTTTCACTATTTCTAATGCCATTGTAAAAATGTACCCAAAGTGAAAACCCCAATACCGTGTATTTTCTATCGAACCACAAAAGAAGTCTAATTCCAGATAATACTAAGGGTCTCATTTAAAAACCACAAACTCCTGAGAATTTAGAGTTAAGGCTAAAAATACAGTCTTAACTTATTTTATTGCATTTAGGTACTGAAGAGGTGGAACTGCAATACCTACACAGAACGGGGTTAGTTAAGGACCCTAAATAGAGTTTGAAAATATCCACAGACACAGCATTATATGTCGCCAGTCCCATTTATGGATACTGCTATATTAATGACACAATATTTATTTTAGAAGCCACCAAATAGCTTTGCCAGATTAAACATTTGTAATCTGGATCCAACTTTAATATACACTTTCAAATGGGAAAGCCACAAACAGCTATAGGCAACATCAACACAACCTCCCTCGATCTGTTAATTTGTCAGAATTACAGACAAGGTAGAGCCAATAATAATAAGCACCTTCCACGAGGACATTAATTAGAATGTTAAAATAATGAGACTCCTTGCTACGAACAAATCTGAGTTTAGTGCGCTGGAAGAAAACCCTACGTTATTTAAACAAATGACTGGCAGTAAACGGACATCAGTCCGGTGAAATGAGAGCAGAGTATGAACTTCCTTCCCTCTTCTTAACCAGAGATGCCCGTGATCCATAACTTTTGAATACACCTGACCATCTGCTTTTCTTATCATTCAGACAGTAATTGCATCTTGGACTGTAGTTCACAGGCAACTGCATCAGCTGATGTAAATACTCAGGAGCTGCAGGAAGGACCCTTTTAGAAAGGACAATGAGCAAACTGATGGCAGATATTATCCTGCTGCTTCCCATAAAAAATTGGCACTGAGCACAGAGAAATTCAACCTCTTTTGCTTGCAGTCTGCTTAGCAATATACTAGAGCTCAAAGTCGAGCTGGTGCACATTTTTGATTGTTGGTCACTATGCTGCCTCACAACGCAGTTATTATTCATTTTAGGCACTTACCGGTGCTTAAGGACGTGGGTTAGGGGTGGACTTGGCGGTGTAAGGTTAACAGGTGGACTCAATGATCTTAAGGGTCTTCTCCAACCTAAATGATTCTATGACTGTGTGATCTTCACAATCCTATCAGTCAGAGACGGCTAGAGAGAATAAAGAGGTAGGAGGATGTAATGGGTTGAAATGGTTGAAAGGAAGGGAAGGTGAACAAAAAATGGGCTGGGGAAGGGGCTGCTGGGACCAAATGCTGAGATAACTGTTTATGCAGGGAGAGAAAGATTGACAAGTGCAGCGATTTTTAACATGGAGAGAAAGAGTGAGGAAGAGGAGAAGGGGGAGAGAATAAAGCTACTCGCAGAGTGCCACAAGAGAAGCATTAATTCTGCCTTATTTAGGCCCTGTCCAGAAATCTGTGAGAAATCTCAGGTTTGTTTAACGGCACACAAAAATACCTGCAAGCATAATGCAGCCTTTTCAGGCTTGTTCGGGATGAAAAAACTCTCGATGGCCACGGTGATAACTTGTGTGTCTCTATGATTAAGCAAAGCAATGTCTGTTTCTGCAAAGTCACTGAATTTTGGGATCCTCTGATTAAATGCTTTGTGGATGAGCCCCATGTCTTACAGGAAGAGCTCTTCAGGAACTGGAAAACAGGGACTTGTTATGTTAAGCTCAGGGTGCTCTGTATTGCATGGCGGAGGGGGGGGGCTGTTGTCAGATTCTACAGAAATGAAATCTTTTCATGACTCAATAGTAGACCAAACTTGCAGTCCTCTTTGTTATCATCTGGACAGCATAAGATCCATAAATCCTTCCTTTTCTCCCTCACTCTGTCCTATCTGCAGAAGGATGCCTGTGTCTTGTCAGTTCTCCAGATAGTGCTGAACATGCTCCAACCCTGAACATGCTCCAGCCAGGGCAATTGAGTCCAGCAACTCAGAGCTGGCATACCCAGATGCAGGGACACTTTGTGAGTGATGTTACAATTATCTGCTGCCTCTGCTTTTAGCTACAGCCTCCTGAGCCGCTCCAGGCTGCACGATGAAAGGCAACATATGGAAGAGCTCAGGACAGGCAGGTGCCTGAACAAGACCAATCAAAACACTAAGAAATGAGGAAGAACAGTTAAGAGCATTCAGAAATGTGTGACTTTAGACAGAACCAGATGGAGAGACACAAGGCCACCTAATACTGAAGAGGGATGAGACTTGCTAGGGAATTATGTTCTTTGGGTCAGGTAGGACATGATCAGCACAGCAGGCAGCAGCAAAACCACTGTGCTCATAACCTCTGTTCAAATAACAGAAAGATGCAAATCTTAACAAGGTTCTTTTCAGCATGGGACTTGGTGCTGATAAACTGATGGCTCCTGCCTGAACGTCCTTGTAAACGAGGCACTACAAAGACAGTTCCGAACACAACATTGTAAAGTGAATAAACTTACTGCAAATTGGGGTTTCTTCTCTTCCAGACAAGGTTAGAGGCCTTATCTATATGATTTGCTTATTAGAAAGCAGTTAAGTTTGAAAAAAAAATAAAATAATCTATGTGTGGAAGCAAGCCACTTACTAATGAATTAATTAAAATTGTTCCTTATTGGCTTTTCAAGCTCGAGACATGTTTCTACAGTGTATAACACCCTGCAAGCACATAGTCCCAAATACGTTGTCACTACAGTAGCTGGGTTTTTTGGTTTCTTGCTTGATATTGCAATCTGTTGCAATCTGAAAACCTGTTTAAAGGATGGCACTCTTGAGAATCCTAATAGATCGGGAAATAAATTCACTACTTTGTAACTTTGCATGTCATTTTTTCTACTTTTTGAGGAGCTCAGATAAGCAAAAGATTAGCAAAATCAAACTTTAATTAAGTGCTTTGAGCTCTGACACATGTATTTGCATTCAGTGGTTAAAACTGCATATTAAAAAGTAATCTGTATTTTTAGAAGCACCTGCGTGGAAGATGAAAAATAAAATGAGGAAAAAGATGATCCACTACTCTGTGTTATTTCCTCATTCGTGAAGCTGGTTAGTGTGCTCAGGTCATTTTAACCACCATTTGTAGACATACAGCCAGCAATTACAGAAAGCTGTAGGACACCCGGAGGTGTGTAACAAAGCCTCCACCTCTTCTGGTAAAGCAGAAGTGGACTCCAACAAACAAATATTTACTCAGAGCTATGAGTCACAAACGCTGCAAAACTTCAGGTTACAGCTTTGTCTTCAAGCCTGCAGGTTTGGCACATCCAGTTTGTATTTACCAACTACAGCAGTCTGCTGGCTGTGCTCTTTTGCTTTCCTCCAAAAGTAGAAGCTCTGTGACTTGATTCTGTGGCTCTTTTAGGTAGGCATAGAGGAATCAGTTATGTAGAGAATTTGATGATGTATATTTAAGAACACAGCTAAATTTTCTGATATTTAGTATGTGGAAAAAGCGCAAAATTTTGCCCGTTGGTTATTTTTGTGCCTGACCTAAATTTGACTTATTCTTGTACTTGGGGACCAGTCCAACACTTCACTGAAGTTTGGGGAAGCATTGTGGGTTTTTTTTCAATAATAGAAGCTTTCAAATTACTTTATTTGTGATGCACTAATACAAAATACTTTCTCTTCTGCTCATCACCAAACTTGAGAAAATTACTGTATGTAGAAAGAAAAATGTTTAAAACATGTCAAAAAAAGTAATAATGATGCCATCGTATTTCAGAAATGTCACTAGCTGGAAATAACTGAATTAAAATATACTGGAAGTAAAACCCATCACAAATGTACTCGCATTCTCTGTGGATGTTTACATTAAAACTCATTAAAAGTGCCTTTTCCAAGCCAATTAGCATGTACAGCCTTCAAAAGATGAGTAGTTGAAAATATTCTGATGGTTCAGAAGACAGAACCGCGCTCACAGGGCACAACTTTTGGTGATGCAGTAGAAGAGTTTCTGTCTACAGGGTGTAATGATCTGTGACCACAGACAAACTGACCCCAGGATCATCAGCCAACCACAAACACAGCACTAGGATTTAAATGTGGCTTCCAAAACCACAAACCTCCACCCAGGGTTCTAAAACAGCAAGTCTACTAGATCAGCTAATAGAGAGGACTGATGAACAAACATTATTAGGAGGCGCATCGTGTTTTCGTTGCAGCACATGTGTACTTCAGTGATCACATCATTAGCAGGTACCAGAAGGTTAAGCCAAACAAAAGCTCCTCACACGAGGCTGTACAGAGGGAGATCTGTATTTGACAGCAGCCCTGGGACGTGCTTGGTCCCTTTTTAACCAGGCAGGCGTTCTCCCTGGCTAGTGTCCCCCTTGGAGCCTCCCTCAGCCCTGCCTAGTTCATAATGATTCAGTGTTCTCTGTCTTCATAACTAGAGGTGGGGTGCTGTGATAGAGCCAAACAAACAGGAAAGTAGTGGGCATACTGGAGAAAATGAAAGGTTCAAAAGGCAAACCAGTAAAATTGCAAAACCTGTGATTTTTATCCGAGGGGAAGGAAAAAAAAAAACAACATTTGCATAAACAAAGAGATGTCATTCTGCATTATCAGCTCCAGCAATAAACTCCTTCCTTGCCAGGTTTCCATAAGAGCGTATCAAAGCTGGAGAAAAGAAAATGCTTCATCTCGCAAGCCTTCATCAGGAGCCTTTGTCACACTTCTCAATTTGCTTGTAAGACTATTACCATAAACTTAACCAGAGACTTTATCTACAAATGGGCATGGATTTGTTGAAGCAGGTCCAGAGGAGGGTTAGGAAGATGCTCTGAAGGCTGGAGCACCTGTCCCATGAGGACAGGATGAGAGAGTTGGGGTTGTTCAGCCCAGAGAAGAGAAGGCTTTGGGGACACCTTACTGTGGCTGTCCGGTGTCTGAAGAGGGCCTGTGGGAAAGCTGGGGAGGGACATTTTACAAAAGCCTGTAGCGATAGGACGAGGGGTAATGGTTTGAAACTGGAAGAGGGTGGACTTAAGAAGGTGGAAATAAGAAGGAAATTCTTCACTCTGAGGGTGGTGAGACACTGGCACAGGCTAAGTTATTATTAGAAATAACTGGAATCAAAATACACCAGAAATCGAAAACCATCACAAAAGGTACTCACATTCTCCCCAGAGATTTACATTAAATCTTAAACCCCAAAGGGTTTGAAATGAGTCTGTTCATCCTGAAAAGAGGCCTCTGTGATCCTCAGAGACACTTTTCAGAATGCTTTCAAGTAATTTCAATGAAAATCTTATAAAATTCACAAGTAAGAGCCAGATCTTCATTTGGTGTGAAACACCAGAACTCTACTGATCCCACCATTCTGGCTCAGGAGGAAACAGGGGCAGCTCAGGTGGAACTACTGGGAAAATAAAAAAAATAACAGCTCTAATATTTGTCTTCTCCTCCTGTCCCAGTCTTTTGACTGCCTGTTAATTCTTTATCTGACCATTAGACATTCAACGGCTACTTAAGCACCTAAATTTCAGAAAAAAATTGTTTCAACAGTGACAGTCACAAAAACCACCCTCTAGGGTTATTAAAGCTTAGCTCTCTCAGAGCCTATATTTCCATTCCTAATGTTGCTATGGTAGCAAAACCTTTCTACTAGGTATGTACATATCTGCCCATAATCTGACAGCAGCAAACTGCAGAGTTCCTTTCTCATAGCTCAATTCCTTCAGGGCTCATAAAATGTGCATTCCTCCGCCTCTTTGCAAATGCAATTTGATTTGCTAGATGATTGTGTTTATCAACACCTCTCCATGTGCCCCCTTCCCACATATTCCCAAGGCAGTTGAAAGAGTAATTCCTGTTTTACTCAATAGGCCAGTCGTGAAAGCTCTACGTGCTTTTAACATTTTTGATCCCTCCTTCATCAGAAGGATTTTTTTCCTGCTCCCAGAAGACAACAGAAACTGACAGACTGTGGTATATTCCAGGATGGTCTATGCGTTGCTTTCTCTTCTAGTTCTTACTGAATTTATGTCAAAGGAGAAAAGTCATGAAAAAGTAAGAGTGATTGCCCAATGAGTCAAGGGAATCCCTGGAAAGGGCTTGAGTGTGCTCACACAGCACGTAGAAGATAACCAGGGGATCGGGCCCAGCCAGCATTGGGTTCATGAGGGGCAGGTCCTGCTTGACCAACCTGATCTCCTTCTATGACCAGGTGACCTGCCCAGTGGATGAGGGAGGGGCAGCAGATGTTGCCTACAGCAACATCTACCATGGCCTTTGACACCATCTCCCACAGCATTCTGCTAGAGAAGCTGGTGGCTCATGGCACAGACAGGGTTAAAAACTGGCCTGTGATCTATTACTGTGAGGTGACAGGTCACTATGAGGTTTTAAGCTCCCTTCAGGCAAGGATGGGGACTAAGACTTTGAAGACAGTCCTCATACACCACGGAACAAGGGCTCTGAGGAGCGACATAGAAGTGACCTATTACTAAAACCATACCCTGATCTGGTGTTTTAGAAAGGGCAGATCTGTTCATATGATCCACTCAGATTACGTATCAACCAGAAAAAGTCTTGAGAGTTTATAATTTTGCCTCCAGTTTATGTTTAGCAGGCAAGTTATTCCATTTTTCCAGTAATAATAATATAATACTTTTTTGTTTGCTTGCTTGCTTTTCTGGTTTATGGAGTTAAAAAAGGCTATTTTTACTATTATGTACCATTATTAAAATAGTCCATATATTAATTTATTTTGGATTTTGCTTCTGAATAAAAGTTTCTAAATCATTTACTGGTAAACATGTGCTAATATTTTGTATACGCAGGGTAATATACTTAATATGTACCTATTGTAACAAAATAGTCCCCTGAAACATTGGGCACAGCAGCAAAAGCAGAATTATTTTTATGAAACAAAGTTCTCTGAAATACGTTTTCCTAGTGAAATAGTTTGGGTCATATTTTGCTTCTGGCTTGCAGGGGAAATAACAACAAAAACATTCCTCTGGACATTTTGAATGATACCTGAGAAGTTCCAGGAATTTGCTCTCTAACACATTCAGCATCTTCTGGAAGAAAGCACTAACAACAACCTGAGGACAAAAGTGTTTGTCATTTAGGAAGCAGTCGCTGTCTATTCCTAAGGGGCAATTAATTGTCCTAAATTCTGCTTTTCTGCCTGTTAAGCCATAAAAACTAATGTTGCTGTAACGAGATGCAGTTAGCTCAGCACGATGGGAGGTTTGATTCCACTGATGGTTTCCTGTCCCATCATAAAGGACAGAGCATTTTTCAGTTGATGGAGGGGCTTTTTTCCCCCTTAATGAACAGTGTGTTTATGATGTTCTTCTGCCAGCTCCGGACAGAGGTGCTGGAATATTACTAGAAGAGGCTGTCTTCTGTTCAGCACTAGAAATGGAGTCACGCAGTGGAACTGCTGGGCCTTTTCATCTCTTGACTGCCTGGAGGTCCCTGCAGTCTTGTGGTGAGGGGACAAGATAATTGCCAAGGAGCTAATGATCTTGGAGACAAAGGGAAGGGCCAGCAAAAAAATAAAATAAAATAGAATAAAAGGAAGTCTTCAATTAACACCTATTTAGGTTTTATATTGTCTGGTGTTAGAGGAATATGTCTCATTAACAGCACTAGATAAATTTATGTATGTTTTGGCAAGGGAGACTGAACTGTAGAATTTTTCATAATGAGAAACTTGCTGTTGTTAACTTCACCCTACATTCTTGTGATTGCACTTCATTCCAGTATTTTCATACTTTTTTTTTCCCCCTACAAATAGCTCTGTTGGAAACACAAGATTGTTTTGAAACCAACTGTTATTTTCCTTTGAAAATAAACATCTCTTTGCATTTCTCAGTAGGCAACTCGCTTTGAGCTTACTCATGGTTTTCAAACTATTCCTTCAGAACACTTCAGGTCCAAGCACAGGAAAACTGTGCCTACAGCTGATCCTCAGAAAATGGAGCTCTTTAAGAGAAAAATGTGGAGTTTTGGGCTCCTACTGTAACTCTACGGTACAGCACATGGTCTGTATAAAGCCCAGTGTGCTCAGATGCAGTCACCTCTTGATAGAGCTGAGCAGCTGCTTAACTGTCCCTTTGATCCTCTTACTGTTATTTCCTACTTCTTTCTGTCTCTTGTGGAGAAGTTAATCAAGCCACTTACCTAATGAGCAACTGAGTATGAGAGCGAACCTCCAGGATAAGGTTCAGCAGAAGACAGTGGTGTCACAGATAGAAACACCTTGCTTTCAAAGATCCCATCAATAAAGTGTCAGCTGAAATGTGATCAGGAAGGGTTCTGTTTACCCTGCTACTCTGAGTAAGCACTTCTGCTTCTCAATGTTCTACGATGGCCCTCTTCCCTCTGAGGTCAGTATTTCCCAGTGGATACTTCAGGGAGGTTCTCACCCAGGACTATCGGTTTCATGCTCCCCATACACTCCCTCCACTGTCTGAAACTAAGGCCATATATTTATCTAGTCAGGAAGCTAAGAATACTGCAGTCCCCATCCTCAGTGTAGCTAAGCCCTTTTGCTCAGCTTTTAGTGAGTCCTCTGCAAGTGGGAATTCAGGGTCCACAGTCCAAGCACCTGAAGTATTCCAGCAGCAGTTCCTAAATTATGTGAGAAGAGAAACAACCAGAAAGTCCCTTCCCATACTGTCACGTCCATAGGTCCAGTAGTAAGCAGCAGTAACAATTACACACTGTTATACTCCTCATACTTGTCCTCGATTCGCTTCCATGCTGAAGAACAGGGTTAGAGCCAAAGTCCTGCTCCTTCAGGAGCACGTTCTTTGAGCTGCTTCAAACAGGCCACTGCTCTTTGAGAAGACCATAGTTTTGTGTCTTCCACAGCACATGGCCCTTGGCAGGTGATAGCTAACTAGCAGTGTTAACAACTGTAGGGTAGACAAGGGAAGCAACAGTTCCCATGTGCTAACAGGTTATGGTTGGGTAGCTGTGGATCATCTGACCAGCGTGGATAAAATGATACCGTCTACAGCATGTCACAGAAACTGATATGCTAACAGTTGTTCACATTGCATTTCATCCTAGTAAAAACATTGCTATAGAAATAGCAACTGAAAAAAGTCCACTTATTAACCAAAATTCTCTTCTGCCAAGGATCTTGAAAGAGGCAATTTACATGAAAAGAAATTTAGTGTCATCTCTAAGTTTAAGAAGAATGGCAGTTGACCCATGCTGCATATAAAGATTACAAAATGGGCTTTTTGGACCAATTGGAGGACACTTTTATGGTAGTAGGGACTGAATTGAAATGAAAATCTGGTATTTTACACCTTTTTTTAAAAGAAGCAAAGCTTTTTTTTTAGGATTTCCTAAAGGCCGACAAACCTTTTTTTTTTTTTTTTAAATAAGGTATTTTTAAAAAAAAGTTACTATTTTTGATTCAAGCAAAGTACTTAGTTCTGATTTTGACTTTATGTATTATGACAACATGCTCATTTTACTAAATAACACTGTAAGAAAAACTCCACGTTGAAATTTCCCAAAAAGCCTCTCTTTTCCAAAAGGAAGAATAAAAACGACTGAGATGCTCCAGCCAAAATTCTTTTTTCAGGAGTATCAAACTTATGGATGAAAATTTTTCAACATTGCACTCTGTTTTTTTCTCTGGAGCTTAAGAAACCCACTATGCTCACTGCATCTCTCAGAAGGATCACCTGGGCTTTTGCCAAATTGTAAGGTGGTGGCAGGGAAGCTTAAGATGGACTGCTGAAGCTGCTGTCACAGGTCTTTGCTCTGCTGCCATATCCACAGAAATTCTGGGTTTATTTTGTGAAGAATTACATTCTACTTAGGATTTTTATAGTCTTCTGTTTTGAGAGGATTTTGTAAGATCTGATTATAAGATATGTTAGTAAATAATGAGAGGAAATGTAAATTAGTGAAATTTGAAGGTTGCACAATTGGAGTGGCGTATCTGGAAGCAAGTCAGCCATTAAGAGTCGAGGAGTAGTAGCTCAAAGTAAAACGCATTGCATAATTTCAGGAGTTTGTACTGCTCGTCCAACACAAATACCGTGCAATTAGGCAGCAATAAATACCATATAACACACAGCTTGGCAAATACAGCTTCTGAAAAGATGATGCTTATATTGTTTGACTTGACGTGATGACAGTTGTAGTACTGCATCCTATGGATTTACACATAGTTGTCTAGAACACTTTGTTTTAAGGAAGAAGAGTGGGTGGTGAAATCACTTTCATTTAGTCATGTTGATTTCCACATGATCTTCAAGATACTCACACCTCATTAAGCAGACAGAGAACAAGGAGGCTCATTATGTGCTGAAACCTTGAGTTTAGACACTGGGATTTTTTTCTTCACATTTTCAACTCGTATGAATGTGGTAGGCTCTCCCTGTTAAAGGTGCAGGACAACTCATTTTGGTGTCCATAACAGAGCATGAGACCACAGCCAGAACACAGAAAATCAGCTTGAATAACCTGTCAAATTTAAGCCATTTAATAAACAGCTCTTTTGTTTAAAAGCAGCATATGTTTAAAGCAGTTCAGATATTATCAGGAGCCACCAAGGCATTAATGACATGTTTCAAATGTATGGCAAGATACATGTGTACTTGAGGTTCTAACCGGGAGAATGAATGGCAACTGCCTCCTCTAGAAAGGAAAATGAGTCTATGAGGCTTCACCATCTTGCTGAGTAACTTCAACCACCAGAAATAGGTTCTGGCTCTGAATTCTGCAATGGGACAGCAAGAAGACCAGTAAGCAGAGATCAGTATCTGCATCCTGTAGTTTTATTCTCCTACAGGTGTGGAAACCAGGAGCCTATGTGCTGAAAGGAATGGAGTAAAGCTCAGGAGTAAAAAAAAAGATCCTGCTGTAAGAATGGTGAAAACATGAAATGAGAATGCTAAAACTCTTTTTAAAAGGATCTGGGTTTTGGGGAAGGAAGCGAGCCGTCCAGGAAAGAGGTGAGATGTCTTAAAAGATGGAATTAAGCAGCAATGCATGTTGTCCAGCATGCGTACTGGAGGAAGAAGAAGCCATGCCTTACCCTGTGCCCCTCCAGGGGACATATTTCAGTCTAATGTTGTCTTCATTGCTACCCTTGTTTTTTTCCTTTACTTGTTCACAGTCAGAAGAGCTGTGATACAGTAGAAGTTAGAACTGGAAAAGACCCATTAGACCATGAAACTCTCTCCCAGCCAAAGCAGGACTGATCTGAACAACATATCCCTTTCTTTTGTTCAGTAGTGTCTCCTGCCTCATGGAACTGCCTTACCTGCACCGTCACTGCATCTGGAAAGGGTGGTGTGTATTGGAACTATTCTGCAGCACTTTTCTTCTGTAAATTTTGGCTTCTAAGAGCATTTTCTTTAAAAAAAGGGATAAAATTAATCTTCTGTCCCTGACTGGCTATTAGAGGGCTGAATGTTTTTCAAAACGGAAAGTTGAAATAACAGTCCTAATGATAGAGTGATACAGAATGTGGGAGAAAGCTTATTTTGGTATGTAAAAGTAGGGCATAGAATTACAAGTTACAGGGATTAAAAACATTTTTACCAAAAATGGATCATCTTTGCCAGCAGATAATCTCAACTAGAGGTTTCTTTTAACTGTCGCTTCAGCTAAATCTAAGGACTGTGTTTCTATCATCTTTATGTTTATTCTGTCTCCTTCCTTTTATTTAATTCCTCTTTCTCTCACTTTCTCCGATTTCTGCCCTCCCTTGGCTTCCAAGCCACGTCCTCCTCATTCTCATCCTGCTTTGTTGATCAAATCCTGCAGTTGTATCCTCACTTCTTACTCCTCCTTCCTCTTCCTGATCTGACAGATTGGGTTTTTATGCAAAATCTATCAGCAAGTTTATCTATGTGCAAAGAGCTCCCAAAAGCTATTTTTTATTTCCTCCTCAAGTTCCAATCCCTATATGCAGTTAAATAGATAGCTTTGTCTTTAAAACCACCTTCTTTTTTTAAATATATCTGAGCCTGTGCACGTGGAGTCTCAACTGATTCAAAAAACATGAACAATAAGATTCCTTCAAATGACTGAATGAGTTTACCTTCTCAAAAAATGCACATCTCAAAAAGACATTTCTATCTTGCTGAAAGAGCGGGAAACTGTTCAGGAAAAAAAAGGGGATCCGAAGGTTATTTGGTATAGATTTATCTATTTAGTTTTCAGCGCACCATGTTGAGAATGAGACTGGCCAGGTGCAAGGATCTATAATCTCTTTCCTCTTTATCTACATAAGTTATTTATCCAGCTGTATCTAAGCAACTTTGGGGGTTTTTTTGATGTTTTTCTTTATGAGCATGCAACTTCACTGTTTCAGCTGCTAATACTGTCATTACATCATTGACTATACACACAGTCAGCTTACCTCCTAATTCAAAGCGAAATGGCTGCTACAGACTTGAGTTTTAAGTGGAACAAATTCACCATCCCATGGCTATATCTAGAAGGAACAGAGAGAGCACAAGACACAGAACTTAGTTTGGGTCCCATCTCTTCTATCACATCTCTGCCTCCCATAGTTCAGATAGAGCTATTTTTTTTTTCATTACCCCCTTAATAAAATTGCTTCCTCAGGGTTTAGACCCTCTGTTTGTACAATATCATTTTAACAAACTTTGATTCCACCTAGCGATTAATTTTGGTAGCTACAGGTTGATTTTGTTGTTGGGAGATAAACTGACAAATTTTTTGTCTTCTTCACAATGTCAGAAAAAGGCAGGTTGGCGGAGGATGTAGAAGGCTGGTTATTTCTGTAGGAACATTTTAGGTCATGCCACGTGGCAGCTGGTACAGAAAAACAAAAGATCCAAGTACCAGGAACAAAAGAGTACTGCAACCTTGCTAGTGGACCTTAAACTAAAGAAGTACAAGTTCTGAGGTGTTACCCTGTGCCCTATTCCACTACCTTTTTGAGGTGTTAGGGACTGTGGAAAAGCTACTTTGTGACTGCACAGTAGAAGCACTGTGGTCTTGTTCTGACCTGCTATCACAAGTGTTTTGTTAATGAACCTGTGCCCTTCTCCACTGGTGTTCCTCCTTCTGATCAGCTCTCACGGACACTAGCCATGGTGGCATGGCAAGGACAGGGAGAAAGGCAGAAACCTGCAGCACTGCTCCCATGACACATGTGGCTCGGCCGAGCTGAACCAGCTTCCACTGGAGTCACTGGCAAACTTTGCTGCCTGGGCTGGTGCCAGATCAGATCAATGGGGTTGTGCCTAACTGAAGGCCTTTTCATTTCAGGGATGGGATAGAACAAGAAAGAACACCTCTGGTTATTAAAACATCTGCACAAACAGGAGAAAGCTTAGCTGGTTATAAACCAAGTGGCAAATAATGAGAATTAGTGTTTTAACTGCAGGAAAACTAAAACCATCCTGTTGCAATAGTTGCCTGAACAACACCGACAGCAACTGCACTTAGATTTTCAGGTTCTTTTCACTCCAAACTCTCTTCATGGACCTACAGCTTTCATAGGCCTTGGTGCCAAGAGCAGCAGTGGTGCTTTCATCGCACAGCTTGTGGGTAGGTAGACAGACTGAACCATTTTTCTTTGATTTTATCAAACCATGCTTTCATTTGGCATCATTTACATAAACAGTTCTCAAAGTGTAGCTTGCAGAGCACTCACTGGTGGTCCATGAAGAATGAGCTCATCATATAGTGCATATCTTACTGCCTTTCTCCTCTTCTTTAAAAAGACAGCTAAGACTTCCTTCAGTGCTTTCCTAGTGATCCTTCTCAAGGCAAGCAACTGCTGTACTACTCACAGGGGGAATGTTAAAGGCTTCTGGATGCATTGGTTAAAAACAGTCTATCAGTCCTTCCTTCCACTGGCACGTCCAGAAAGCTAACAGCTGGCCTTCTTTAACTCTCTGGCAAGCACCTGGTGCACAGCAAGAAGAAATTTTAAGATTTGTACTCCTTTTTTAAAACATGACAAGGAGGCAATACAAAACCAAATCACAGTAAAGCATGATTATTCCAGCCCCGGTTTGTGCACAGTCAGCATGCCGAGATATTCCAAGCCAAGAGGGGTGGTTTTTGTTTTTTGTTTTTTGTTTTTTTTAACTTGCTTTTAAAGAACGATTTATTCATAAGGGTGAAGAGGACAAATTCCCAACATTTCAGCCCTCGGCTGGCTTTTGTCAAGGGTTTCTAATGCACACACATGGTGAGGCTTGGCTAAGGCGCAGGGGAAAATAGCTATGAAGTACATTCTATGGATACTATGATTGATATATGCTCTTTGTAGTAATGTGCAGATTTGCCAAACTCCTCATGGATGAGGAATGTGAAAGCTTAGGAATATATGCAGATCTGCATATACTTTTGCACACATGGATGAATAGCATTCTTTGTTTTGCCACCATGACTTTACCATTGTATTATCTTACTTTGCCATTAAGTCTGTTAAACACAGCCAGTAACTCTTTCAAATACACAGATGAAATAAAAGTATCAGAATCTGGCCTCCTGTGACCCTTGGGTTTATTTCTACTTCCTTTTGTGAACTTTTCTGCATGAATGAATAAGGTGAACACACACTTCAGAGCCAGCTCCTATCTATCTCTTTTGGGGTCTTGCCCAGCCTGTGTAAGGGTTGGGTTAGATAACCCATCTAGGGTTAGATAAAGTGCTACCCCTCCACTCAGGTGAGACACAAACTGTTCCATAGCAGGAGGTGGGTGAGTTCTACTCTGCGTTCCTGGGAACGCTAGATTTTACAGTGTAAGTTTAAAAATAAATGCCATTATGTTCTATATTTTGCCTGCCAAAATCACTGCTTGCAGCAGCCACAGTCCTGAGAGCAGAATCTGGGACTTCTAACTCTCCTAAGAAGTTAGATGTCCAAACCACCACTTTTATTTTTTCCTTGGGCCTCTTGCACGACTCTTGCATACTTCTCCATGCAGCAGTGGGTTCTGATTGCTTGCCTACCTGCCTTTCACCAAAGCTCTTCCGCACATGTAAGCTCTTTCATTTGTGAGTCCACTGTGAGAGAGGACTTCAGTCCCCTTAGGATGAGAAAGGGATTAACTCTAAGGCTCCTGGCTTTGCATATGGGTTATCTAACAAATAGTATGGAAAAACCTAAAGGTTTACAGAAGCAGCACTTGCTGCCACCATTTTAGCCTCTCTTTTTCTTCCCAGCCAGCAGAAGAAGCAAACTCCGTGCTCTGTTAGCTCTTCTGAGTCCTCTGTTTCTGCCTGGGAAGAAAGCTCCAGCCCATCATGCTTGGGATGTCAAAAATCAGTTTTGCTTTCACCACTGAAAAAGAGGAACAGGCTCTGCTTCTACACTTACATTCTAAGTACCTCTTTACATAAACAAGTGACTTTTGGGGATTTCGCTTTTTGCCCATGTGCTCCACTTTGTGCTGCATGGACTATTATTTTAGTAACTCTCATTCTTTGTAAGGAGACATAAGATTTTCATTAATATAATGGTGAGCAATTTTGAAAATACGCATCATATCAATAACATTCTGAACTACCAGTTAAAAGCAACTTGCTTAACCTTGTTTTGAAAAACACATAATTTACAGGCCAATAAATAGTAAAATATGTGTTGCAGTTTTAAGAACTGGTATCTTCTGATTGGCAAAGACTGACAAGAATATACCATAACACCAGCTGAAGTGGAAAAAAATATTTTAAAAGCAATACAAGTTAAAATGTGCTTGGAGAAAATATGCAGAACAAATAAAATATGATTGTAGAGATTTAGAGTAGAAAATAACTTCTGATACCACCAGTCAGGAGCAAAAAGTTTTCTGTACGCAACCAGCACTGTTCATAAGGACCCATAATGCACTTACTTTTTTATCCAAATCAGGTATTTCATTTTGTCCTTTTCAGTTTAAAGACTTTTGTTGGCTCTGTTTCCTTGGTAGATGCAGCTATCAGAAACAAAAGCCTTCAGATTCGTAGACACCTTTGAGACCTCTTTAAAGTTCCTTCTCTTTTTAGCTGACAGAAAGTATTACTACTTAAAAAGGTCTAGAAAGCAGAAGCCCTCAGTTTAATGGAGGAGAATTTCCAGCTCCAGTGGAATGAACAAAACTTTCACTGACTTCAAAGGGTTGTTGTTTGATTGTCTATAGCAGCACCCACACCCAACTCGCAGCATTTAAAATGAGTTTCCCTGAAGGTACCACTACTTGAGGCTCTGGAGCTGTTATTAGCATCCGCAGACACCAAGGTACCAATTCAGGAGAAGAAAAATTAAAAGAAAAAAACAACAGCAGAAAGAAAAAGAAAAAAATGATCTCTCACAAGCAGCAGTGAGAAGGTTATTAAATATGAAGATGATCCAGTAACATCGGCGTCCACAGAGTGTGAGTGACTGACTGGAAAGATGACACAAAAGAGAGATGATGTCAGAGGGCAAGTAGGTAACCTGGTTTGGGGAAAGGGGAATTAATTATCTGGACAGATCATTAATGGTTATGAATAAAAGAAAAGACAGTAAGAAAAGTTCTCTTTGCTTTTTCCTGAGTTACTCGGTTGAACAGACAGACCCCCACCTCTCTACAACCTCCTGTCAGGGAGCTGCACATAGTGATAAGGTCTCCCCTGAGCCTTGTTTTCTCCAGACTAAACAACCCCAGTTCCCTCAGTTGCTCTTCATAAGACTTTTTCTCCAGACCCTTCACCAGCTTCACATTGCCTGCCTTTGGACACATTCCAGCACCTCAATGTCTTTTTTTTTTTGTAGTGAGAGGCCCAAAACTAAATACAGTTCAATACATTCAGTCACATACGAGACTTTGGATGTCATCTGTGTGGAAAACTCTCCCATCATTATGCCAGGTCCACGTTGGTTGAAACTACCATTACCTCACCGTTGCCAGCGTCTACAGAAGACTGCAGAACAGCACTTTAAGGCTGTAGCTGCAGATGTACGGACTGCAAATTGAGCGAGACCTCAGAGAGTTTTGGGCTTACAGAGGTACTTTCAAAAGTTTCTGACAAAAAAATGCAGCGGAGCAAGGCCAGTGCTAGATTTCACAGACAAAATCAAATAAACCTGTCTTGCCTCAGATGAAAAGAGGATTCAAAATGATGGAGGTAGAGCTCAGGATAAA
This sequence comes from Chloroceryle amazona, assembly GCA_027560015.1. Taxonomy (NCBI): domain Eukaryota; kingdom Metazoa; phylum Chordata; class Aves; order Coraciiformes; family Cerylidae; genus Chloroceryle; species Chloroceryle amazona. The sequence goes on along the minus strand of JANHFX010017967.1, from coordinate 1,498 downwards.
ATCCCACAGAAAGTAAAAAAAGCACCACCTAGTTGAGAAAATATATTCTCAATTTCACAGAATCAGAATGGCAGGGGTTGGAAGGGACCTCTGGAGATCAGCGAATCCAACCCCCCTGCCAGAGCATGATCACCCAGGGCAGCCCACACAGGAACAGATCCAGATGGGGCTTGAAAGTCTCCAGAGAAGGAGACTCCACAGCCTCTCTGGGCAGCCTGGGCCAGGCTCTGTCACCCTCACTGTGAAAAATTTTTCCTTAAGTTTACCCAAAACCTCCTACGCTCCAGCTTGTGCCCGTTACCCCATGTCCTATCACTGGATGTCACTGAGCAGAGCCTGGCTCCATCCTCCTGACACTTTCTGTATTTATAGACATTAATGAGGTCACCCTCGTTGATAATGACATATAATATTAATCCCAAATTTCAGTGAACTTCTACACCACAAACAGGTGTGATGAAAGGTATACAATGTCATTAAGCAAAAAAAAAAAAGCATACTAGAGAGAATGCACTGTGGCATTCTGAAAGAAGCTGCTCCTCACAGACTCACAGAATTGCTTAGACTGGAGAAGACCTTCAAGATCATTGACCCCAATCATTAACCCAACACAGACAAGTCCACCACTAAACCATGTCACTAAACACTACATCCACAGGGCTGTTAAGTACCCCCAGGGATGGGGACTCAATCGCTGTCCTGGACAAGTCATTCCAGTGTCTGATAACACATTAAGTAACAAAGTTCTTCCTAACAGCCAATCTAAACTTGATGCAACTTGAGGCTATTTCCTCTTGTCCTATCACGTGTTACTTGGTTGAACAGACCGACCCCCACTTCTCTGCAACCTCCTTCCGGGTAGTTGTAGAGAGTGATTAAGGGCTCCTCTTCTCCAGGCTAAACAACCCCAGTTCTCTCAGCCACTCCCCATAAGACTTGTGTTCCAGACCCTTCACCAGCTTTCTTGCCCTTCTTTGGATAAATAAAAGACAAATTTCAACTATATAACGGACTTACAAGTGTAAAGCTTATGCATTTATATAAATATATCCAAACTGAACTGAAATTCAATTTAGATATGCCCTTTTCTGTCTCCCTGAAAGCTCCTCTTCTTCAGGGAACAAATCAACAAAAGAAACAATAAAAGATGCCTCAAAAGAACGCTGAGTGTAAATCCTGATAATTTTACTTATTTATTTAAATGCATAGATGTTACAAAATAGATCAAAATGATGTACATTTCTTTATACTTTCATAGCATTAAAAGTTAACACAGAGATACAAATGTATATCTCAGGCATAAACGTGTATATAGCATCATATGACAATATGAATGAAATGTTATATGGATAACTTCACTGCAAGACATGTTAGACAACAAGCTTTCTTCTTGAAAAAAACAGATACAACTCAACCCACACAATAATAATAATAATAATAAAAATTAAAAAAAACCAAAAAAACAAAAAAAACCCCCCAGAATTTATGAAATATATAA
>JANHFX010017965.1:0-27591 GCA_027560015.1 Chloroceryle amazona | reverse complement strand
AACCCCTGCCATGCTGCTGCCCACCACCAGGCAGCTCTGGCAGGGCAGGCAGGCAGGGCAGGATGCTCCTTCTCCCCAGTCTTCAGCCCAGCCGCAGGCCCACTGCATCCTGCCTGCCACGGCCATGGGGATGAGTCAGTGGCAACGGGTGTCCCCTCTAGTGCAGAACACCACCAAGGCTGCACCCATGTCTGGGCCACCACATGAGCCGTGATGGACACGGCTCAGCTCTGGCATCGCTCACCAGGAGCTAAATTTGGCACAAACAGCCCCTTGTTCTGCCTTCGCCACCAGTGAGCTCAGCACTGGCAGCCAAATCGTCCCGCCTGCTGCCCTGCCTGGCTTGGCCAACCCTGGGCACTTCCCTGATGCCAACCCTGGTGTTCACTCTGGGACCTAATGGTAGGCACCAGCTGGCTCACAGGACAGAATTGTCTTAGGAGTCACAGTCACACAGTGCCTGAGACGTGCTCCCCTGTCCCACACAGACCTCCTTCCTTGCCTCCAGTGTGCCCAGGAGGGGCTGTGCCGGGAGTTGCTCAGCAGCTCTGTGGAGGGCCCGGTGCCCAATACAGCCCACCACGGAACTCTGACACAGGAAGGGATCCTGTCCGGCCCAACACGAATCCAGGGGTTCTGGCTTATTGGACTTTGAGTTTCTGCAGGCGAGGGATCGAGGGGATTCCAGGCTTCAGCCTTTTGCAACCTTTTCACAATACATTAACCCTTGGACGGTTACTTGCAAGCCAACCCAGTAGCAACTCTGCACCTGCGTGCAGGTCGAGAGGTTGAAGCATTTGCAGTCTGAGGACTGGGAGCAAGAGCTGGGTTTGGCTCAGGCAGATGAGTCCTCAGCTCCACCACAGGGTGAGACACAGATGGGCATCTCTAAGCTCTGGCACTCTCCTGCCCCTCCAAGCACACAGATGCCCTCCATCTGACGTTCTGTAAAGTCAGCAGGACAGATGGACACACACAACCCTTCTCAAGGCTTCCATAAAACCTTCTTCATTCTACAAGTTGTATGTGCGGCCCAGAGTTGTAAGACATAAAACAAGTGGTATAAGGACAAATCAGCTGCCATCCCAAACAAGAACCCTCACACTACCCGTGAGATGCATAAAGGGCCAGACTGTCCAACCTGCAGAGTCCTCTGCCAGCTGCTCAGGCAAGAGCAAGGAGTTACTCCCAGGAGATGAGCTATCTCAGCAAGCCCTAGGCAGCACCAGCAGCTTGAAGCCTTCTCTCCCCATTTCCACATGCTGCTGCTTTTTATTCTTTATTTTTTGTTTCATAAGGTAGCCCCTAGACTGGTGCTCTGAGCACAAGGCACTATAGGAGAGAAAACCAGGACAGACAGCTGCCCACAGACCATGCAGCCCAGCAGCACATCTGGTGAATAACTTCCTGCTAGCTAGCTGAAACCTGTTTGTGTTACTTTCCCTCCACCATATTCCCAGCCAATACACCTTTAGTATGTAAAAGGACTACATAAACTAAGGAAGAGGAGCACTGTGCTGAGCAAAGGTAGCAGGATGCAGAAGCATCTTTTTACTCACTGGGGCCAGCCTTCTTCCTCCTCTCAGGTGCTTGAAACCAGTCACACCAGATCTCCTCAACCTCCCACCTCTAAACAAACGACCATCACACCCAGAGGGAGACTGGCCACACTAAAACTTGCCTTCCATCTCCCAGACCAGACCCCAGTCTGCAGCGCTGCAAGAAAGCAGCCATTTTTAATGGCAGCATGATGATGCCTCCAAGTGAAAAATTAAGCATCAAAGCAACAGGAAAAAACAAGAGTCTGTATTCCTGCTTTCCGAGCTTCCTGTGAAGCACTGAACACCACCTAGGTGCCTCACTCTGTGTTTTTCTGACTTCACACCTCAGAGCAGTGGTACCCAAGCATCCCTGCAGTCACACCTCTTTGCCTCCCTCCCCTTCCCAGACTAGGCAACAAAAGGGAAAAAAAAAAAAAAAAAAAAAGAAAGGATTAGCTTTTCTCTGTAGGCAGGAAAGGAGCACTGATACTTGCAAGTTACTACAGCAAAGCAAACCTTGCTTTGCTGGTTTGTTAATCAGTTCCATTCTCCTGCCCCATGAACTGGTCAGCCGACAGCTTACAGCTGGGAGGCCCAGCCCCTGAATCCAGCAGCAGTCCTTTGGCAGCTCCCAGAAACAACGCAATAGTTGCTACAGGGAAGCACTTCTCATCTCACACCAGGGGAAAATGTAAAATAAAATAAATTTTAAAAGTGTGCTGGGCACTGGGCACACATACCCGAAGACCTAAACATTCTAGCACAGGCACACTGAAGTTGATAAAGATGCAGAACATGATTAGCATTTTCCCTGTTTTTCAGCAGATTAAGGTGTCTCTGGGACAGCTGCCACCATACCATGTCAGCTCCACATCCCTGGAGCATACACAGCCACGCTGAGCCCATGCTGGGAAGGGAACTGTCTGCACCACAACTGCCAGCACTGGGATCACAAGTTAGTGGCCACAAATTGTCGTCTTCATTATCCCAAATATTCCCTACCCATAAACACCAATGCCAATAGCTTCCACTTCCTAGGGAGAAAAACCCACAGCTAATCCTTAAATCACAAAGGATCAAGGGGCAACAGAAAAGCAGCAGATAAGAGACCCAGCAGTGTAACAACTTACAAGGGCAGAAGAATCTACTTACTGAGTAGAAAGAGATGTGATAGCTGTCTTGAACCTTGCTTCTCACTAGCTTGGAGAGTCAGCAGCACCAGCCAAACACATCAGAGAACAGCCTTCTTTCCTCTGTGGGTCCTTTTTAACCCTCTGCTCCCAAACACCTTCCAAAACCAGGTAGCTGATGCTCAGCACTTCAGAGGTCAGGGTGTCCCATCCCTCTTATGCACTATGAAGGTTAGTCACCAAGTGATTGTGAACCTCGAGCAAGACTAACATGGAAGGTCCACACCACCTTCCCATTATGCCCTGACCCTCCAACAGTAGCAAGTAGAGGCTGTTTCATTCCCAGGCCTTCTTCAGGCAAGTCAGGTAGTGAGCTGTGCTCACAGTAGGAGCTGTGCTCTGTTTTCTGTACAGAACAACCTGGGCCAACAGTGCCAGGGTTCAGTCCCAGAGCTGGGTGGCACTGACTGAAACTACTTTGCACCAGCAGAGCTCTGTGAAGCACAATCATGAATGTGACAGCCCTGGAAAGAGCAGTCTAGAGCCAGAGCTCTTGGTTCAGCATCTTAATCACAAACTAGTGGGCCAACGTAGCACCTACAGACACACAGATAGGCCTCCAGTACTGAGCAGGAAACAGATATTCCTAGTTTCTCCCATGTTCTCTTAAGCATCTAGACAAACTGAAATCCTGTCAGCGGTAATCCAGTACCAGTCCACAAGGAACAGAGCCAGAGCAAATCCAGCAGCCCATTTAATCCCTAGCACAGGAAAGCTGTGTTAACACCAGGCTCTAGACTCCTTGCTGACAGAACAGGATGTTTAAACAAAGTCTCTGTACCTGGGAAATGCATCACATGGATGAGCTCAAAAATGAAAGGCATTTTTTTCAGGCATTATAGAGAATCCTCTGATTCATCTCTATCAATTCCCATGTTCTTCAGAAAACAAGACTTTTTAAAATAAGCTATTAATTTGGGTTTTCCATATTTTACTCTTTCCATTCCAAGCTGGAAATGCTGCCATGAGCACTGCTATTGTGGTACTTCCAGAAGACAGGTCTTCTAGCCCAGAAGCAAAGTGAACTACCAAGGAATAGCAGAAACAAGCTGGTTTCTTTAAATTATTTGTTTGTTCTTCTTTAAAAACAGTTTAAGGCTCTATTACTCTTCATCCCAGCAATATGAAGACAAAAAAAAGATATGGCAGAACCCAGATGGTTAGTTTTCAGACAACCCATGGGATGCTGCTGTCACCAAATTAAAGCCATATACAGTCTCACATGCCATAGAGGTTATTTGTGTGATCATAACAGCTCAGGGTTTCCCCAGACTCCAGCTATCAGCAAGGTCTCAAAACAAGCTTGCACTTTACTCCCTGTACCCTGCCCATTTGCTGCAGGTCTTGGCCAGCTGTCTCCAATACACACGAACTACATTTCAAAAGTTGGGGTGAAACAAACACTTTTTCTCCCCATCCTCAATTTCTGGTGACCTTGGTTCACTAGAATTGATGCAAGTTCTACGAAACTGATGAGTTCAGAACATTTGCTGAAAGTGAGATGTGCGAAATAAAGGACATACTCATTTGCTCTGGAAACCTCATCTGTGAGCCGTGATCATCCATCAAAGAGGAGAAGCCATTTCATGTAAGCAGGTGACTATTCAGAAACTGAGCAGAGCTCTAAACCAATACTTTAGCTCCAATAACTATTTGCAACAAGCCAGGTGGGAAGCATATACTATAAAAAAAAAAAAAGGCAGAAAGAACATCATTCACTCCAGAACACTGGGATATTTGAGCAGAGCATTCAAACAGAGAAAGGAAACAAATTCCATTTAAAAGCAATTACCCAGAGTGCAGCATTTCCACAACTTTCGTCATCTAATTTGGAGAATACACCCAAACCAAAAGGAAGAACTAAGCTGTTGTCTCTTCTATGTGCTTTGCAATAGCAGCTGAGGCACCCAGGGGACACAGCAGCTTAAGCTAGGAAGGGAAAAAGGCTTGGTCAAACCACATCTATAATGCATGTAGGGAGAAGCATGAAGTCCTTTGCAAAGTTATTCTTCACGGAGTTATCCTACCCCAAGATTACCCCTATCTTTAGCCAAGGCCACAAATTCCTGCAGGGAGATGTGGGATTGGCTTGGGGAATTCTGGGGGAGCATCTCCATGCAAAATGTCTCAGAGGTGATGTTGTAAGTGATTTTAAATAGAAATGCCTCTCTCAGCTTCCTCAATGCAGCTGAAGGGACTTGAGGCAGTGGGGGGGAATGACACTAACGATGGTTTGAGATTGGGGGTGGGGAGGAGAGATAGGCGTAGTTTTGCCTTCTTTTCTTCTGCTTTCTCTGAATTGGCCCACACACGCTTTAAATGGTCCAATAAAAAGATACAATTTCTTTACCTTTCCAGCTCTGGGACCCTGCGAGTTTTTGTTGTTCGGGTTCCCGTAAGGTTAAGTTCAGAGGATAAACTGACACACTGGGCTATGGGAAAAAGCCAGTTTCTTCAAATAAAGCCACAACAGTGCAAAAGAGTCCCTGCTGGGGCTTTTATTTGGGAAAACAAACAGAAATGGCACCAAGCCCTTCTGCTTTACAAAGAAATTTAACTATAAAACCAATGTTCTCTCTCTCGGGGGTGAGGAGGGGAGAAAGACGGGACATGACAATAGTCCAAAACCTTGGGGGAAAAAGAAAGAAGAAGATAGAACAAAAAAGGTTGTCTGTCCTCTTTTCTTTCTTGTCCATGGCTCCTTTTCTTAGCACACGTGTGTTCTTGTAAAAACGATTAGATTGCAATTTGTATAACATGGTGACCCCCAAATTCAGACATTTAACCCCTTTTCTCACCAAAGAATGTCAAGAATGTCTTCTCTGTCTTTCTTTCCAACGGGAGAAGTAGGGGGGAATTCTCTCAAACTGTGATTTCTTGGGGGAAGAGAAAAAGAGGGAGGTGAGGAAAAGAAGCCGGGAATTCTCAAAGCCTCTCACCCCACTTGTGTGGGAACAAGCAGCTGTATTGCTCCCTTTCTGGACAGAACTCTGCAGGTCTCCTTTAGCGGGGATACAAAAAAGTGGAGAGTCCAAATCAAAACAAAGCCATCTGTTTAAATGAGCTACCGCCAGCCAGTGGCAGAGGGGGTTCCTCATTCACTCCTTCCCATTCTTCTCTCTTGCCTCTGTTGATTCTCTCTCAACCCAGGGAAAAATAAAGATTGCTTTTGCTTTGGCTCAGAGGGATGAAACTGATTGATGCGTTTGGAGTGTCCAGCCCCCACCCACAGTCTCTGATTGTCCAGAGGCTTGTAAAGTTGTCATAAATACGTCTGAACAGGAGTGCAAAGGCCATAGCATGCCCTGGACATGCACACATCCAAAGGGCAGGAGCTGGCCTCATGCTCATCTGTAGTGAGACAGGGCCAAGACTGCTTGTCTGAACATCTGTATGTTCTTCCTCTTCCAATGGTTTTACATTTAAGCTAAGATGCACCAGAGCCCTCTCAACTAAAGGAAGGCAGAAAATGCCCAGCTTATGTGAGAAGGTTTAGAAAGGCAATGTCAAAGAAAAGTGCCAAATCAACAACCCAGAAATCAATAAAGACCCACAAGGCTCCAAATAGTTTTGGGAACACGTGCATACCATGGAAAATAGATTACACGGACAGGACTGAAGTTATCCATTATGGCCAAGGGACAGAGCTCTGAACACAACAGAGTCTGCTAAAACGAACAGTAATCCAAGAGACTGTCACTTAAGAGGCTCCCTGCAGCAGCAAGCTTTCTCCAGCACTGGCTCAAGTAGCCAGCCATGGCCTGAAGTCCTGCCTCCAAAAATGCTCAAGATCTGAGTGAATCAAATCCTACAGTTCAGAGCTACAGAACTGGGGTAGGAATTTCCTTCTGGCCTTGTCAAGAGCTTAATTCATGCCTGAAAGCAGGAGAACTGTTTATATCTAGTCTTGCTGCTCAATCACAAGTGGGATTGACAGCTCCATGAAGAAGGACCTGCTCTTCCCATTGCTTAGCTCTACATTCAGACTCTTCATCCTATCTACCTCACTGCAGAGGGAATGGTTCCCAAGGACCAAATTAGAAATCCAAAGGCACCCATTGTGCCAAACTAATTCAATATCAACAGGCCAAGAAAGGGTTCACCTGAAGAAAAGAATTCCCCTATGACAGACCCCAGTCTGCTATTTCATCAACCATTTTTCCTTTGAATTTCAGGAAGAAGGTATAGGATTTGTGTTGTTGATAAATTAAAGGACATCTAAATGGAAATACCCAGAACCCATGCTTTAGAAAGAGTAACCAAGGCTATCTGTGGATAGGATGGGGAAACAGCACAGCAAAAAACAAGCAAGAGAGCCTTGGGAAAAGAGGAGCAGCAGCCATCTGAAGAAGAGCAACTACCTGCACAACATACCACTGCAGTGAGTGGAGGCCACACATTTGCATTCACTTACCTGATGTAAACACAGCCCAGAAATCTGTTTAGCTCCCTGCTGTACAAGTTTTGTATTGGTTATTGTCATTTAAAACTGTGTTCAGATGCTGAGAAAGAAACCCAAGCCTGAAATAAGAGTGCCTTTTTGCCACAAAGCCTTGGCCAAAAAAAAAAACCAAACAAACCAAAAAAAAAAACCCAAAACACACCATCACAACAACAACAACCTTGGCATGAAGAATCTACAGAAAAGCAGGGCACAGAGAGGGGATGCTGTACCTACAGCATATTATCATGATTCTTCTGCCCCCAAAATTCTGTGAAATTGCTATCAGTACCAGGATAATATTTGCTACCACTTGTGTCTCCCGTTACCAGCAGTATTCACCCATGTCTGGGACAGAATAAATCCAGCTTAAGAGACTGGCTGAAACAGAGTCCCCATACTTCTTGGTGTCAGTTACCTTTCTTTCAAATGCTGCAACTCCAGTTCTGAATCCATTTGCTCCCTTCACCCAACAATCTACTTTTGTTATTAAATTAGAGGGTCTCAAACATGTTTAGAACTTGGGAGTTCAAAGCTGTGGAGAAAATGATCTTCTGCAAACCTTGCTTTAGAACACAACACTAAGAAGTCTACTCATGCATCTTGACCAAGATTAAAAGCTTTTTTTGAAAACATTTAGCAAGCTTTATAACCAAGAACTGATTTGCAGATTCTCATTTCATTTATCAGTATTTCACACGTACAAGGATGTAAAGCCAAGAAGGACTGGATTTAAACAGGAAAGCACTAGTGGTGATGAGCTAACCAAGGTGCTCCGTGCTATACACTGCAGCTGTCAAATTACACTTGTTTAAGAACAGCATAGGGAGACCAAGTTTCAAAGCTCTCCCTCCTTGTTGACAATTACTCATGTTCACTTAGTGGCTCTGAAGAGCCACCGAAGTGGGTGCAGATCAATATAAGCTGAAATTTGAAAGACGGCAACTAACCCTGCACAGAGAGATGTAACTTAACGAGGGTCCCATGGAAGAACACACCAGAGATGCAGCAGCAGGAAGTTAGCAAAACTTCAGCCAGCTACTGATGATGGTAATGCTCATGTTGGCGTTCTGAGAGAAAGAGCACAATGCAACAGCTCCCAAGATAAACACTGATTACTAACCTGCTCAGCAGCTGCCTGGACAGCCTGAAAAGCACCTCCCCACCCCACTGCTGAGGACTCCAGCCACACACCTGAATCTCCCTTCTCCTCCAACCCCAAGCCACTCTCCTGAATCCTCTACCTCCCAAAACTTGCAGACATCAAAGGCACCTGACTTGGATCACCTGAAGAGCAGGAGGGCCCTGACAGTCAAGAAATGCAACTCTGTATCTTCCCTTTCCATGCACTATTTTTTTTTCACCATGCCTTTGAAAAAGGTGGCAGAGATAAATGGAGAACAAAGAAACAAGAAAAACCCACAACTTTGGCCCATGCTCTGCCTATTACTTAAGGGGGAAGGAACTCTTCCGAAAGAGGAGGAAAAAAATGTGCTCTGACACAATGGCTCAAAAGGCAGGGCAGCAAACCCGGCCACTTTGTACTGCTAACAAGGGAAACCTAATTACAGGAAGAGGGCAAAGAGGGACAGATAAAAGGGATACAAAATTTCAACATCTGTTGCCATAAAGGGATAAGAAGTGGGGAAACGCAAAGTGTCAGTTTGGTGTCAGTGACAGTGTAAAGTCACTTTCAAAGGGCTCGGGAGAGAGAAAAAAACTGAACAAGAAATTAGAGGGTTCTTAAAAAAAAAAAAAAAAAAAAAAAGAAAAACCCAAACCACCAACAAAGAAAAAAAACACTCTGCCAAAAATGCTTTCAAAAAGCAGGGAGGAGATGGACAAAGACTGGATATTTAAAAGGTAGAGGATCTGTGGTGGCTTGCAGGGCAGAGCTAACTTTGCCTCAGTTTTCACAACAGGTCTCATCTGTTATGCTGTGTCACAGGAAAGGAAAATGTAGGACTTGTGCATTTGAAGTGTTTACAGGATGAAGACTACCATGCCAGACAGAACAACAGCCCATTTCAAACAAAGAGCTTGGTAAGGTACCTCCAAGAGTTGCTGCAAAGCAAATTCTGGGGTATCCCACATTACAGGGATGCATGCTTGATGCAGGGGCACATGTCACCTAAAGACATGCAGACCACCACAACAGACTGGGGAGCAACAGTCCTCCACAGGGAAGTGATAAATGCTGGCCTTGGAGCTGTTTCCGGTGGAATGTCACCCTCATCTCCCAAGAAATTTAAAACTCCCAAAGGAGAGGGGCAAGAGAGAGAACAGTATCTGAAGAAAGTCTCCTCTTCTCTTGCCTGCTATTAACCAGTTCTGATGAGCCACACACTATCACTGCCACATGAGACAGAAAGGTCTGAGCAGAGAAAGGCAAAAGGGAGTAAGGTACTTGATCTGCAAGAGGGGCAGCTGCTATCATATCCTTCACTGGAAGAGAGGGGCAAAGGGACTTGCAAGAAGACAAGGAGTCAGCAAGGCCTGATAGTTGATGGAAGGACACAGGTTATTATCCAGTGGCCCACACTGCTGATTGTTCTCTTTTCCCGGGAATGCCTCTAATCACCTAAATTATCCACAGCCACCCTCCACACACAAACAAATCTTGATCATGAGTGGCAATAGGTGAACAACAACTTCCCTGCATCTAAAAGCAATCAGATAGCACAATGTAGCATCTATGGGATCAGGTATGTCCTCCAGAGGTGCAGCAAGCCAGCTTCAAAGCATAAAGGAAAAAAAAAAAACAAACCTTAAAAATTCCTCCTTCATTACAGGAGAAAAGGCCAGGTGTAGCACCAGCTGGAATTTCAGCCATCAGAGACAGTATCTTGGCATTACGCAGTCATTCCCCTGCTTTAGATTCCCCTTGACAATTGCTTGTTGCTGCCTGTTGCAGCTTTGATCCAACGCCATCATTTCAGCACAGTCAGAAATGAAAGACAGTTGTGGGGGTGGGATGCAGCAAGAGGCGTTTCTTTCCCCACTAAAAGTGTCCTCACCACCAAACCCAACCAAGCCCTTTTCAAAGCCCAGAACATATTTCCAGGTGAAGACATTATCCCTTTCCTCTTGGAGGGATGAGAATGGCTGCCTCAGGGTCAGGGAACAGCGAAGGTCATAAATACGAAAACATACCATGACCAACAGCTACAAGCACCAGCCAAGGACTTATCTGGCCTGGAACTAAGAAGATCAGTACACAAAAGGTTATTTAAGCTTTAAATCCTTTTGTAGCATGTTCCAGCTCTCAGCTGTTGGGGGAAAAAAGACCACCTACCCCAAGGGAAGAGAATGCTACAGAAACTGCTGCAATGTTACTTACACCCCCACACAGAAAAAAAAAAAAACAGCTGACCAAATTAACTGGTCTCAGACAATACAAAACATTCAAGAAGTGCTAAAGATCCTGTAGTTTTCGAAGAACTGATCTTAAGCATCACTCCACCCTGCCCTGTTTTTTTTTGACAGAGAATTTGCCCAAATTCTGCTCTTAGAGATAATGTCCTTGCCACAATCAGACTTTGCAAGTCAGACTCTGGCCCTCTGCAGCCAAAAGAAATGGGCAAGCAGCAAACTCAGGGGGCCTGGCTCTGTCTGCCAGATGTTATCAGAACACACTGGGCACAGGAGGAGCTTTTCAGTCATGGGTAGCTCTAAGTTTTTTGAGTTTCTATGCCCAGTTCTGGGATCTGACCAGGGAGACAGCATACACAAGCCTCAAAGAAAAAATAGCATTTCCCTGTGAGATTGTTTCTGGCAACCACTGGAGACTTTGAAAATGAATCCAGAGCTCTGCTGGGATGAAGAACAGTTTATGGAGAAGTCAAGACCTGGAAGAACAGCTCTGTATTCCATCACTGTGAATGATCACATCAAGCTTCATGTGCTAGTTTCCCAGCCATGCTCCTTACTTGGTCTCCTACCCTGCACATGATGAGACTCCCAGCTCACACACAGGTCTCTGGAAAAGACCCAGTGGCATGGCGCATTCCAGCTGTGACAGGTGAAGAGGGAAGAATAAGTTTGACACTTCAGCCATTGCAACAGAGGCCCAGTGGCCTAGGTTGCCTTGGCTTTTTTATTTGCCTGTCACTCAGGCTTTGACGTTATTGAAAGATCAAACTCCCTTGTGCCTGTTCATTACCTTAATCCTATTTTCTACACAGCTTTATTATCTCTTCAGGCTTCCTTGAGAAAGGCTGTCAGAGAGGCTGGGGCAGGGGGGAGCAGGTTGCCTATCTCCTCACCCCTGTCAGATGCCTCTATTCAAGAACAGACGGTAGATTTGATGAGTAGGTATCACAGCACAATCTGCATCCTTCTAGGGTACTCCAAAGGCACCACTGGACTAGGTCACCAAGAAACATGCACCATAGCTGAATGTGCTGGCACCATCTTCCCTTGACTAGTTTGTCCTCTGTGGGATAGATCCTTTGAAAAGTCTTTATTTTGGTTACTTCAGAGAAAAACTAGTTGCTTTATATTTGTATTTGACTCAGACAATCTACACTACCCAAGCTATAGATTAGAAGGCAATTGACCTCAGGCCAGCCCTGCATCCACACCAATCCTCCTCTACCTCCTTTCCTCAAATACAGCTCTGCTGAGACTCCGTAAGACCTTTCTGCCATTGCCGCCCTTCTCTCCCCTCCCAGAGCCCACCAATTCACCTCAATCCTGACGACGCTCTCTTGATAATCTGTGCTGTGCCACTCCTACCTGGAGCATAGCAGTCCTGGAAAGCTGAGATTCCGTTTAATAATCCTGCCAAATATTTGCTGTCCATCACTACACAAAGTCCCCCAGGCTGAGAGTTTCAAATTTGTCAGCAGTTGAGTCTCAAGTCAGGATTTGAGCCTGACATTTCCCCAGTTGCTAAGGTCAGCACCTTCACCAAACAGGAACTACTCAATGCCCCCAAATCATCAGCCACAGTCATTATCCCCCTCAATGCTTATTAAGACAGAGAGAAGACAACATGCCTAAGTCACTTCCACAGATAACCTGTCACTATCCCTCACCTCCCTGAGCTATCAGAAATACCACACAGGACAAGATGACTGCAGAGCCTGTGTTTGCCTCTGGCTTCTGAGCACCACAGATGAGTGGGTGAATGGGAGGATGTAGATCACCTTTCTCATCCCTCTGTCTCAGGCTGAAGCATCAACTGAGACAGGTGGAAAGTGTAATGGGCATAGCCTGACTGTACATGGGTAATTGGAATAAAAACAGGATGGCTCTGCCATCAGCTAGAAAAGCTGGGAAATAAAATCAAGCTACTCTCTACTGAACCAGATCTACCCCCACACCACTTTGTTCCATCGTCCACTCCATCCCACATCTCATGTTTAAACATCCCTTTGCCTACATGGACTAAATAAATTACTTTATGGCATCCCCAGTATTGCATTTCTCATTGGAAGCTCACTCACCTCTCAAGGTCCCAGATTCTCAGAGGTGAGGTGTGTCCACAGCAGGCTGTCCCCGTCACAAATGAGCTGTTTAATAAAAAAAAATTAAAAAAAAAAGAAACAAACAAAAAAATCACTAATCCTCATGGTCTGAGGAAATAGTGCATGAGCAAGACAAACAGGCTACAAGACAGGCTTTGAATTCTGGTTCAAGACTACTTCAGCATGTTCCATAACATTTCACAAAGGGCAGGCAGCAGCAAAGGAAGAAGTGCTCCAGAGCTCTCAGTAGCTGAGCTTCCAAGATACGGCAGGTCACAACTGCGGAAAACTGGCAGGACATAAAGATGTATTTGCATATGCAAAGGGAAAAACCTAAACCAGGATCAGCTGTAAATTGCAATTAAATTTTCAAAACAGTTAGCACAGCACTCAGCACATTTCATAAACAGCACTGTAAGATGTGGAAAGACCTTGTGGAAAACTTTTCTTCTTACTTCACATCGCGCTTCTGTTTGCTGCCAACTTCTGAGCACAATCATTAATTGGCTGCAGCATCACAGACCTAACAAATAGCAGAATAGAGGCCTCCAGTCCAGCCTGCTCAAACCTGGGCCGGTTTCAAAGCTGGATCAGGTTGCCCTCCCCACTGCTCAAGCACTCTCTATCAGAGGCAGCATAGCTCTCCTGCAGCAGTATTTGGTTCAGTTCACAGTCTCCAGCAGAGCCCTTTCCAAGGTCCTCTTTGGCAATGCTACATACCTGCTGCACTTGCTGGCTACAGTGGTTGCCTGACAGCCACTGGCCTCAACTTAGTTGATAAGACAGGAACAAACCCTTAAAATCAAGCATCAAGAACATGGGTGCTGTGGGTCTCCACACGACACTGCTTGTTTTATTCCAACTTCCTATCCTCGCTCCAAATAAGAGAAAACAGCTCATACAAAGGTTTCTAAGCTATAAATGACCTCTTGCAAAGCCACATTTATTGCAGCTACCAAGAATAAAATGCCAAAACTATGTTTAAGTCATTACAACAAAGAGCACAAATGCAGGAAACAGAACTTGCTTTAAGTAAAAGCCATCTCTGTGCTTTGCCTAAACATCTTCCCCAGCATGACATGGGTTTGAGAGCTGAAAGAGGAAAGCAAAATAAGGAAACAATGTCATGTCTGCAAAAATAGCAGTTTTTAAACATTTCTGTGATCCTTTACAACATTCTTTCTTTGGAATTCAGAAGGGGTCTCCAAGCCTCTATTCTCCCAGGAAGGGATTCTTGCAGTGTCCTTGACTTCTGCGAGAAGCCCTACTGCCAGTGTCACAAGGCACCCAACAGCAAAGCAGTGAACACATGCTCAGCTCCATCAAAGCCAGAGAAGAGTCATGTGGAAGCTGGGCCAGAGTTCAGGACTCCTTCTACTCCTGGATCTGTGTTTTAGCTGAGCAATTCGTTTCTCCAACTCATAAGGCCAAAGCAGCACCGCCTATACACTTTGCCTGCACAAGAGGCATGCAGAGAATATCAAGCCATCTCAAAGAGTTACTGGAAGCAAGGAAGAGCTACAGATACCAAGGGTCTCTTTTTTCTTGCCGGCTTTATCCCTCCTACCCAACCTATGCAAACTTGCATACCTCCAGGTATATGTCCACAAGTCCTGCGACCCTTAGCCACCCTTTAGGGTTAGACAAGACCTGCAACATTAGATATACTTCAAAGTCTCTCCAACCAGGCTGTCTTACGTGCACTGCCAACAAGCCTAGGATTTTGCATGTGCAGCTGACCATGGGCAACTGCAGGACAGGACTCTGCACAGATGCTGCAGGGAGCACACATTCTTCTTCCCCATGGAAGACTCTAACCAAAGTCTGAGACTCTAAGGAAAAGCCAATTCCTGTTGCTGTGTGGAAGCCACAAGGACCAATTAAGAGAGCATACGGCCTTTCATATTCAGAAACAGGCTTTCTGCTCAGTACCTGCCTTCTCTCTACCCTAGTGTAGGACAAGAAGGAACATCTCCCTTTTACCAATGTCTCCCATCTCAGAGGAAAACCAAGCAACACCCACTCTGACAGCTCAGCAGTCACACCCCATATCTGGAAAGCAATGCTTTGGTCAGGGAGTCCATCAGCTACAAAGCTAGGTGTTGGGTTCTGTCCCTCCCTCCCTCCCAAAACATAATCCATTAATAACTACTAAAGCACATTACCGTGGTTAGAAACATAATAGCAGTCAGGGAGTCAGTCAAGCAGGCAATTGGGTGCTTAAGATTCTTCTTCTGGGGGACAAACTGACTCTGTCCCAGCAGAGAACGCCCTCACGTGGGAGAGAGGCCCCTTTGTGCAGAAGGTATGCAAAAGGCTTTGATGATTGCCACAGGTCTAAATTAGCATGGAGGCACACCAACAGGGAGAGAAAGGTGGGAGGAACAGCAAGCTCTAATCCCTGCTCATGCTGTCAATTGTGGACTTCAGCTTTCCTTTCTCAATCCTTAGCCCCCATGCCTCACCAAAAATAAATTTAAAAAAAAAAAAGGAAAAATAGTATGAAGATGCAATTTCTCTCCAGCATTGCATACAGGCCTCAGGGCCACAAACAAGTCTCTTCTGGGTAAAGCTGACTCCATTCAGTCAACAGGAATTTTGTCTCATACTTCAGAAGGATCAGGTTTGCAGGCCTTATCTTTAACAGTCTGGAGCCCATTAGCAAGCAAAGATAAGACTTCTCCCAGAAGAGTGGGGCACCTTCACTGCCAGGATTAGAAAGCAGCATTCACAAGACATGCACAAGAAACAGTGCCAAAGAAATTGTTAAAGCCCAGGAGCAAACTGACCTGGAAGTCTGGGTTCCCAGGGAATGATACAGGGCCCCTCACCTTGAGTCTGGTCTGCAGGTATACACCTTCAACCCCCAGGCCTCTCGTAACTGGGAACCTCGCAGAGATGACAGTTTCACTCCAAGCAAAAAGGCAACACAAGTCAGCTTTGGTGGGTCTAAAACAACATGCAAAATTGGAACCGAGCATCTAAAGCTCAGCTTCAAAATTCTGAAACATCATTCAGCCAAACTGAAGCCTTCTACCAGGCTTGCTTCCTTCAGTTTACCTTCAATAAGATTTTTTGTTCTAAGAAGCACAGGGCACACACCAAAAACCTCTGACCTAGAGAAGTGAAAATGCTGTTTCTTCACAACTGTTCTTGCCAGCTGCCCAAGAGAAACAACTCAAGTAGCTCATTTATTTTGCATACGATGCTTCCAGGAGTCAGAAGGACTGAGGAAATATTAGATAGGGAAGAGGAAAGCACAAGATACCCTATTACTGCAGGGATGACCCACCTCTCTGAAGTATGTAGGGTACTAACATACACAATGACTGACCAGATGCATCTACATGCTACATAAAAACTGCTATGTCCAAGCATTAGATGGTCTTGGAAATGCAAGGCCCCTTCCCTGCTAAACTCTCCTCTGCCCTGCGAAAGCTGCTGGGTACCAGGACTACAAGCTCCCTTCAAAAGGTTCCTCTAATGGGAAATGAGCACCATTGCAGGACTTCCATAACAGGACATGTTGTCTTCACAAGGATCCTCCAGGAGGTAAAAACAAGCAAGCCAACACAACATTTCCACCTCTGTTGTACCAGGCAGGCAAGAATTTTGCAGGGCATTGAGATGTATATACATCATATGTGCTTTTGTTGCCCAGAGCAAGGCATTTTCCAACTCATCTGATACTTTGATGATCTCTTCCCCATTTGAAACTCTCTAAGAAGGAAGAGAGGAAAAAAAAAAAAAAAAAAAAACACACACCAAAAAACCACAACAAAACACCACACACACAAAAAAACACCCACACAGAAAAGCACCCTGCTTCTCCAGAAGTCAGATTTTCTCCATGCTACAGAAGAAATTTCATTAGAGATCACCACAGTAGAAACTGGGCCAGGGGATGAGTGCTGTTGGAAGAAATACAAGAACTCCTCTTCATCTGACTGAGGTTGTTGAAGATCCCACAGCACTTCTGGCAACAGCAGTGATGCTCTGGCTACAGTCCAGCTGCAGTGATCCCATGCCTGTGCCCAAGGTGCCAGCTACACAGTTTCATGCCACTTGTAGCATCCCTCTTCACCCCATCCTGGACAGAACATTGCCACATGTGGATGAACCAAAGGGAAAGAGGTAGCTGCCCAGCAATTCTTTTGGTAATGAGGCTGGAAACAGTCTCGGCTCCAGAGATACAAATCTCATTGTACAATACATAACCTTCCTCACTATCAACCCAGCCTTCAGAGCAAGCACTGCCTGAGCTGGGAATCCTGCAATGCAAAGTCACTGAAGGAACCTGGGTGAAACAGACCCTTTCTAACCTGTTCTGAGCTTCCCCCGTGCGCCAGGCTTGTGCCCTTCCCCTGTACTGTAAACAGATTGCTTCTCAAGTCCTGTTCTGCTCTTTGGGGATTTCAAATCCAGAATCTGCTTGACACGTGCAAGAGCCTGTTCCTTCCTTCTTGAGCCCTCCCCCGCCCCCTGGAATTGGGCATCGTTGTTCCATTTTGGAGACTATTATGCACAGAGACTCATCGGACTGGGAAACAAAGAAGTTATTACTTGACAGAGCCCTGCAGCTGGGAATGTGGAAAGCGGGGGGAGAGGAGGGGGAACACTGAGGGAGAGAGGACAGGGAGGCTGGCAGCAGCATTAAAAAGCTATCAACAGAAAGTTCAATTCAAAGATGGGAAACATCCTCCTTTAAAAATCCTCAAGTGGGTAAGAAAAAGAAGAAGAGAAAGCAAGTCCAAAGCAGAGAGTGGAGAAGAGAGAAAGCAGTTGGTGCCGACGGTGCCACGGGTTAAACACACGGGTCTGTGGGTTTGTGTAGCCTTTGATTCAGCACTGACACGCTTTGGCAAGGGAGGCCACCGGAGCTGTCAAATCCTTCACCAACGTGCCCATCAATTGTATTCAGCTCTCCCCGACCCGCACTGGCATTTTAATTACTGTTGGGTAAACTAATTTGTACAAATGAAGGCAACTCTGCCTAATAGAATATGCAAGCTCTCTGACCTCTGACAGGCGATGACACAAGATACAAAGGAGGCAGAGGAAGGCTTTTTATCAGAGCCTTATTACTCTCTATTACTCCAATTAGTTAAGCTCCAGTGCTCCTAATTGGGGGAAAAAATTGCAATTAAATCAATTTTTGATGGGCTGAAAGTGGGTTACCGAACCGCCCTGCCTGTGAAACACTGATATTATAGCAGCAAAGGTCAAAGTCTTTGTCGGCACCTGTGGGACCCCTATCTCCCCTCTCTAAGCCCCTCTGTGCAGCTCCCCCCCCAACACACACTCACAGCTCGCTAAGGCAAATCATTAGAACATGTCATGTCTTATCGTGGCTGCCACCATCCTGCTAACCTCATCAGTTGACATCATTACAGAAGGTAACTCCTCCGGCATGAATACAGTGCTAAGGTCACACAAACTTGATGAAGCCCCTGCTGAAGAGCCCAGGAGGCTGGGGAGCAGATGCAACAGTAACAACATTGTGAAGGGAAGAGGAGGGGGTTGAAAACTCAGCACAGGGAGTTTCGGCACCTCCAGTAGACCAGATATGCACAAATGGAGAAAAACTGAGGTAGTGCAGAGCAGCAGGTGCCCCTTCCACGGAGACATTTAATTTGCAGGAAAAAAAAAAAATAAATCACAAAGCACAGCATCATTTTAGCATTTTCCTCTCCACAGAGACCACAAACATACAAGAAGTCCTACCTGCTTTGATTCAGACAATGATGAACACCACCAGGATTGGGTGGTTACATAGGGCTGGTGTTGCCCCTTCACTGTCCCAGACTGACCCATTTAGCCCTACTTTGTGCCTCTTGCAGAATGATAAAGAACTAAACCAAGCACCTTCAGTATCTCAAAGGTAAATCAGAACAACTGGGTTATAGGCTAATAAGTCAGTAACCACAAACTGCACAAAAATCAGCAAGTAAAGCAATTGTACCAGAAGTTCAGCCACTGTTAACAGGCCAAAATCACTACTTTGCAGAATAGGGAACACGAGGAGCAGAAGGCTATTTAGAGGAAGATAAAGATTGGAAAAGCTGAAGAAGCCAATGACACATGATATAACTGAAACCTCAAATAAGAAGTGCAGGTTGTATTCAATTTACTACAGGTCTGCAATATCCCTCTTGGTTTTTGGCTCCAGACTAAGCCAAATTCTTCATGAGCTTTCTTGTCCTTCCAGTCCTACACACCATGCTCTTCTAGCATCCTTGCCATGCAATGCTTGAGCTCCAGACCTTCAGTGCAAGGAAAAGATGATAAGGTCCATCAAACTGACACTTTCTACCAGTGTTGCTGGCTGCTGTTGTAGGCTCAAGGGCACCCGCACTGCATTTTGTTAAAGCCTAGTTTCAGGAGTCTACTGGCAGCCTCCCCAGGTTCCTGTACTACTCCAGACTCAGGACAATGAAGAGATTCTAGCGTGCTCTGGAGCTGAGCTTTTATTTGGGCCCAATTTCTTGCCTGCATGCATGTAAAGTAGTCTTATATTTGGACTCAATAACAGGACTGAGCTCACCTGTGCAAGCAGAGCCCCTCTGCTGCACAGCCTCATCTTTGTTCAGCAGTGGATAACATTACCAAAGAGAACCAGCAGCTGGAGGCAAATGACCAGGCTTCTTCCACAAACAGACTGGTAAGCACTGGCACATTTGCGGCCGCTTGCTTGAGACTCATGTGCATACCGTACTGCAGTGTCCCTCAAGACATCAGTCAGATCAGGGTTAAAAGTTTGCTCCCGATATGAATTATAAATTGCACACCGAGAAGCTACAGAAGAATTCTGCCACTCCCCACCAGTGACTCAGCACAGATAAAAAACAAAACGTGTAAAGACGACTGCACAAATGCCACATTTACAACCACTGCTGCTCCAAGAGGAAATGCCGTGCTCTGGCAAGGACCACAGTGACACAGGCACAGAGAGACAGCCTAATAACTCATTCACATGCTATCTCAAGCCTCAAGAGGACCACCAGAAAGTGGTCCCCAGAAAGAAGGCATTTGCGTTTTGTACTGAAGGGCACTTATAGAGATGCTGGGTTGAAACAGCGGTCTTATATTTGAGGCAGAACTTCTGCATATGGGATAGAAGAAATGCTCATGTCATTGTGTCCCGTGTAATTTACTGCATGCCCCAGGGGACAGGGAATGCCAGCTTCACCTCTCCAACCCTCCGCATTGACCCCCTAATGTCATGTCTTCCTCCAGGCTTCAGAGACCCACAGGGTGGAGAACAGAATAAGCCTTTAATATCCCCAAAGGTCCAATTCCCAGCATGGCACAGATCACTCCTACTGCAAGTTTCTGTGCAGGTACCCAACCTACACAACTCCATGTTGCCTTCACTGCTTTGCAGTTTCATCCCATATTGCCTGCACAAGTCATTTCATCACCAGCCCCACAGGAGGTTAAATTCTGTGAATACAGGCAGACAGATATAGAACATAATTCCCATTTCTAGAGAAAAAACAAGCTCAATCACATTAAGACAGATATTCTAGACAGGACAGACACACGCAAATGTCTTCCACAGTGCAGCACTGAACAGGAAAACACCCTTTATTAGAAACTAGTGAATCCACCCACAAAACAGTCCTGATGTTCCTAATTCTGTTTGTATCTAAATAACACCCTCGTTTCAACAATGCTCCACATGACACATGGTTTTAGGGAGAAGCAGAAGTCCAGGACAGGACCAGACTTAGATGAGCTCTATAAAAGTTGAAGGCCCTGAGTGTTCTTGTACAGGAGGGATATTCAAACAGTACTTTGCACAGCACTGCTGTCATTTTTTCAGAACTTCAAACAGAATTGCTCCTCGTTGGTACCCACCAGCCATGCTCTACCTCCACCTGCTGCACATGCCATCTGCAATACAGTGCCAGGAATTGCAGGGTGACTCCATAAAATCTTCTTGATCAAATCCACTGGCTTTTTGGAACTGACTGAAAGGAAGAAACAGGTGAAGTTGCTGGATGAGCAGCAGAAAAACCACAGTCCTTGGATGAGATGCACTCAAAGGCATGAGATGCATCTGCTCCTGGGATAATGCAGGACACCAATAGACCATCACATCTTGGGCAGATCTCCAAAGGCCTGGCACTCAGCTCTCACCCACCGGCACACCCACTTTGAGCCTTCCTTCACACCCAGCACCTACCCCCTACCTACTGGGCTCAACACCATTAGCCTTCCCCTTCACCCCAGTGGGGAAGACACCCTGAGCCTGACCCTCACCCACTTCCCCACATCCAGCAGCCCCCTTGAGCTCAGTGCTCTGGGCCCACACACAGCCTTACAAACTCTGAACTCTAGCCCTTGCTTTCTCAAAGCCTGCCCAGGTGTAAAGCTCCAACGATTCCTTTTTCTTTGCTATTTTCCCTCCCTCCTCCCTCTCCCCCAAGCACCACCAACACTTTCAGGCCACACAGTGAGCCAGTGCTGGAGTACATGAGGAACACTGCAGCCGTCGTGCTGTTTCAGGCCCCCCCAACTCAAGACAATTTCTAAGAGCCATTTCTTATCCTCCCCTCCATGAAATGATTTTTGTTAATTGCCTGGTGGGAAACATAGGTGGGGGAGTCTCTCCCCTCACACACACCCTGGCCCCTAATTGGCTTATTGAAGTTTTAACGGGGCTTTCACCTGGAGAAGCTGGTAATTATTCCCTTCATTCCCCTCTTGCTTGTACCTGTAGCTTCACACTTGGGGCCTGCCTGGCTCCATGGGTGGGACTTTGTTCCCTCTAACTACAGGCGCCACACAAATGGGCCCAGCAGCAGGAGAACGTAACAAAGTGGTAATTTTCAGCCCAACATAATTAGCCAAGGTTCTTTCAGTCCAAACTGCTGAATGGGGAGGGGGCTCCTGGGGAGGGTGCACCATGTGGGAATGGTGGGATGGGGGGCTGCTCTCAACAGACAGACAAAGACCTCTTGGGGGCTCCGATCTGGGGTGAGCAGGAGGAGGGGGTTGGAGCAGGACAGTCTGCCTGGCAGAGCAGGGGCACAGTCAGCGGTGGGACACATGCCAAGGAGGTCAGCTCATGACAAGCATCTTTCCCCCAGCCTGTGGAACAGGACAGTGCAGGATGCCAAAGAAGGGATAAAAGAGAAGAGATCCAGTGATGCACAATAGGAGCATGTGAAGAGGTGTGATGCATGACAGATTCTTGAAGACCTGGCACAGTGCTACACTCCCAGGGCAGGATTTCTAGTCTAGTACCTCGGCACTGAGATTAAGAAAGGCAATAGACTTGAGGAGAGGAAAGTAGACAGTGCAGGTCCCAGACAGGATAGCAAGAACTATGCCGAGGACAGAGCGAGAACTCATTGCTGAGAAAGCAAAAGAAAACCAGGCAAGAATCATTCACCTCTTCCAGTATCTATCCCAAAGCTGGGCAACAAGCAGAATCAGGAGAACAACAGTGAAAATTCCAAGTTCTCTTTTTGCTGAGCCATTTCCCATTAGCTTTCCCCTGCTTTTTATAGTGGGACCTCACTTATCCCACCTCCCTTTCTGCTACAAGCTTTTGGTTCTGAAGAACCTACCAGGAAACCTGCTGCATCTGGGTTAACCAAACCACTTGGCTCCCAGTGTATTGCTCCTGTGTTACACTAGACTGGCATCCGTTGTCCCACAAGAGAGAAACCAGCATCCCATGGCACACAGCTTCTATGATCTTCATAATCTGTTATCATCTACACTTTCTTTGAATTATCATCATTACCTTCAGTATAAAAATCCTTGTTCTGGCTAGTCAGCTGCAGCACTGCAGGCAAGTTAAACCTGCTCAGCTGACTTGATGATCACAGCTCCAATGCAAGGGGGTCTTTTTTTTTTTTTTTTTGAGGTTTGGTTTTTGGGTTTGTTTAGTATTAAGTTCTATTCTGGGGGAAAAAAAGAAAAAAACAAGAAAAACAACCAATCCCCCAAAAAACACCAAACCACTCATTTTGTGACTCTTATGACTGCATCATCCTAACAGAAGCAAGAATTGTCACAATCTAAAAGGTTGGTCATTATCTGCAATATGGACCAAATGGTAAGCAGGCAAGTGAAAAGATGCCCATGACTTTCATCAGAGCACCAGTTACATAGGAGTGCCAAGGAAGCCCTAGGAGATGATGCAATCACAACAACCCTGACAACAAGGAAAGGAGATCCCCAGAGACTCATATGTAGCAAAGAGACAGGCAGCACAACCCCCAGGGCACGGACTTATAATTTCTGGGCTGATGAAAATACAAAACTGTGATCCAACACAGCAGCAGGTTGCAGAGAATTAAGTTGCCCAATGCCACCCCACAGTACTCTGGTTTCTCTTCAAATCACATCTATCTTTCATACTTTAGTAAAGACTCCCACAGAAAGGTCCATTTTTCAATTTCAATCCCA
Source organism: Chloroceryle amazona (assembly GCA_027560015.1). NCBI lineage: Eukaryota > Metazoa > Chordata > Aves > Coraciiformes > Cerylidae > Chloroceryle > Chloroceryle amazona. The sequence continues at coordinate 4,523 of JANHFX010017965.1, read as the reverse complement.
CTTCTTGCAGCTTCACCCAAGCTGCTTTAAGTACTTGCCACAGAGAGGAGTTCAACCAGATACAGTGTGCCTTCAGCTCATCAATACTCAAGACTTCCTCCTTAAAAACAACCTTTGACACTTCTGAGCAATGTTTGCCAGGAAATCAATGCCATCATCTAAGAAGCACACACCAAGGATAAATATAAGCAGATTCAGGTTGATCAAGCCAATTTCAAGGCTGTGCAGAGAAATACAGTGAATACTCCTAGCACCAATGGGAAAAGATGCGTAATGTTGCCTCTGCTCATCCCTTATCACAAACCTTACAGTTTTCAGAGCTCTTTCTTTTTACAGCCCCACATGCCACAAGAAGGGGACATAGAGAATTGAATTAATAATCCATCTGTCTTTGCTTTATACAAAAGTCTAAATACATGACCACGTGTTGAGAATGCTTGAAGAATCATGATGCAAAAGAAGAAAGCCTCTCCTATTTTAAAAATATCTTTTATTTAAGCATGAGGACTTGCAAGGCCAATCCCAATATATTTTCAGATGTGACTGGCAGAGTCTTCAGTTAACAAGCATTATTTAAAAAATGCATATATATATAATGACAGCTTATCTAAGCTTTTCCATTAGAACATATGACAGAAAATGAGTTTTCAATAAGCCAGCAAGCCATGCACGCAAGTGAGGTCAGGGGGAGGGAAGAATCCTTTTAGGTTTGCCAGAGCAACTAAAACCCAAGAATGTTTCATTTTAAAAGTACAGGTGGAAAGGAATTTGTTTTCCTGGTGCCACAAACCACAAATTATTTTTGTCTTATTCCTTTTGCCATACAAACATGTATACCAAAGTCAAACTTCTCAGTTTAGGAAAAAACTTCTCAGTTTTGGGGAAAAAAAAGTGATGAGAGTGGCAAGGAAGAAGAGGACTTCTCAACAAATACATACTTTCATCATCTTCCCACAAAGGGCAGCAGTTCTTTCTCCACATCATACAGAGGCAGGAGCTGTACTTGTTCACACTTACAGGCAAAAGAAGACAAATCACTTAAAACCAGAGTACTTGATCTTCCTCCTCTGCTCTGATACTCAATTTCCAAATGAAGCCTAAATGAATTGTTCATTGGGGGAGAAGGAAATAATGCTTGGAGGGTTTTAAGAAGCTAAAGATCAGAAAAAGTTAAAGGGGAGAAGTATGTATATGTAGCACATGCTGCACACAGAGAAGTCCAGGACACTGAGGCATGTGTCGGTGCTCTGTGAAGGAGGCGAGCAAAGCCTCATCTGCGCTTAACTCAGCCATGAAATGACTCCTAGAGCTTTCCTGCTCTGATCATTCCAGTCCTGACACAGACACGCTTGCAACAACCTCAGTTCACTTGTCCTTAAAGGTCTGGGCAGCTTTCCCCTCCCCAGCTCTCCACTCTATGCAACATGATTTGCTTCAGTGTTTTCATGCTAAGTGTTTGGAGCATGTCAACTGTTTGCCCTTAAGCAACCAAGATCCTGAATGAAGCTCCTGCTCTCCATCTGCAGGCTCAGGGCATGCTTAGTTGTAAGCAAGCACCAGAGTGAGAAATAAAACCTGCCAATCAGGCCAGAAAGGACAGCCTCAGCCCTGTATGCAATCAAAAAGACAACACATGTTTAAGGTATAAGGGTATTTAATGGCCACCTCCCACACAGATCCTGAACTACCCAAAAACCTGCTGAAAAGTTTTGCAGAAGCCAGAACTCAAACCATCCTGACATCAATAGATAATAAAACAGAGGTTCACAGCACAAATTATCTTTGGGTATCTGTAAACAGGCTGGGCTGCAAGGCAGACCAAGAAGTATTGCATTTCAGTGATAACTGAGATTAGCCAGATGAAGATAGGACAGGGATCAGGCAAAAATAGATGCTGTAGGAACATGGAAAGGACAAGGCAAGAAGGTGAGCAATAATTTATTATGATGCTTTATGTTTGTATATTGAAAAAAAAAATACACAGAAAATGGACTATGAGGGATAAGAATTGCACTGGAAAAGACTGGGGAAAAGCCCCTTCAGGCATGTGTCTCCCAGGTCTGCAATGGAACAGAGGATTCCCTAAAACACATCATCCTTTGATGTCAAGAAATACCTGATAAAGGAATACCGCACAGCCTCCTGTCCATCAGTAAGCTGCTGTCTAGGTGAAGCAGGATAACCTGCTGGCAGTTGCTCCTCCAACACTTCAAGGAAAAGAAATCTGGAAGCTTTAGATGCACAGGCAGATTTGCAGGCAGCAGTGTGAAACCAGAGTTTCCTCCTTTGCTTCCCATGGCCTGCCCTACTCCCCTGTTCTCCAAGAGTTTAGGAAGTCTTATCCAAAAACACAGTTATTAAAAGAACCTTTTTCACTTGGCAAGTCAAACATGCACATGAAGAAAGGCCAGAACCAAGCTCACTCACACATCCTCCACTGAAACAAACACATTACTCAGTATTGTGAGTAGTGTCAGTATTTGATTCTGCAGCAAGCTAGGAGTGCCCCAGTCAAAGCTCTCACTGATTTATATCATGTGGATACACAAGATCCAGTTACATGACCATCAGTTCAGGTTAGGCTGCATCTCTGGGGACTCCAGTCAGAAGCTGCATTGGGAGGAAACGAGCTTACCACACCTAAGGGATGCCTACCTGTAAAGCCCACTCTAAATAACAACTGCCAGCAAGTACTCACAGCAGTCACGGTTTGCTACTGCTTCACACGAGGCCGTCAATACTGGAGTTGTGGTGGCTTGGGAAAAATACTAAACTTGTGAACAGAACAAAGGGCATCCAGAGGGGGGGAATCATTTACTGTAGACCCCCATAAAATGGCCAGACAAAAGGTTTAAAATTAGAACAACAATATTTCTTCTTCAAGACACAGAACTGAATTGGAAAGGAGCCTAAGACAACCAGAACATTAACAGGTTCAGAAAGAAGAGATGAGCTGCTCACAGACCTAGCCTCTGCAAATAGGAAAGAAATACTGGTCCACATGAAAACTTTAGCTAGGGAAAACCTAATCTCCCATCACTGGAAGCTGGGAAGAAACATGCTTAGCCTTGTTCCTAGACACCTACCGTTAACCACTGCTGGACACCAAATGCTAGAATAGATGGATGCTGAACTGACCTGCCATGATCAGAAGAATATGAGAAATGACCACCTTGATCAATCCATGGCTCATCACTTTGCCTCCAGCAGCAGTACTAGCAGATGCTGCTTAAGAAGACCATGTGAGCTTGGCAACTTTCTGTGGAGATTTTTTGTACTGCCTCAGCATCCACAATTGCCCTATTAAGGATTTTAGAAAGTGTATCCCCACCTAGTCCTTCATTATGGACCTGCATTTGCCAAACCCATTTCAAAACTGCTGGCATCATCCACCTCCATAACATTCTGGAGTAGGAAGTTCACCACACAACGTGTGATGAAATACTATCTTTTGTCCATTTTAAAGCAATCGCCTAGTAATTTCAAATGTCTCTAGTTCTATCATTGTAGGATTTGGTGAATAACACTTCCACACTCAAGCTTACCAACCACCATCTTACTCTCCATATTTCTCTTCAGGCTGTTATTACCAAAATCGCCTAATGGAGGCAACCAAGTTTTAGCACATCAAGAACTTCTGCAGAATGTTTGACTTGGGAAAGAGCATAACAACAAGATACGAACTAGTAACACAGCAATTTCTTTGGTACAGAAGAGCATTCCTCTGCTCCATCTCCTCTTCAGACCCTTTTGGTTCATTGACCCTATTGAGGCAGGTTAGAGTTAATTGTTTGTTCTAAGCTTTGAGGTTTCAACCAGTCTCAGTCACTGCTAAATGAGCAGGAACCTGTATCACTGCCTTCACTGCAAGAGCTGGAGAGCCAACAGGTGTCTGAGGACCATCAAGGCCTCACAAACCATAGTTTGGGAAGCAGAGGACAGAGCCACTGCACAGTGGGAACAGTACTGTTCACCTGCCCTCAATAATACCAAAGTACCTGATATTTTCCACTACATACCAGGAGCATGAAGTCCTTGCTCTGCCAGGCTACTAACTTATCTGAAATGGTCTGCACACAATCTATACATCCCAGATTGCTCTGAAACCATCAGAAGACAGATGCTAGAGAGATACTACTGCTTTGCTAATTTCTGGAGCAGGCTCCCCTGCTTCTCCACTGTCAAAGCTGAGAAAATCCAGGGGGAGTATGTGGAAAAGGAAAACATACTATAGGCCACATGCACTAATCTGTACACAATTTCTGTGCAAGACAGAAAATAAGAAGCAAGAGAAAACCTATTCCATCAGACAGTCCTTGATTCTCATCCCTCATCAAATCAGCCTGGACAGGTAAAGCAGGTCACTGAACAAAGTGCAGGTGCAAAGCTCTACACAGCTGCACCAGGAAGCAGAGACCAAGCACAGCAATAGTAGCAGCTGCTGCTTGGTCCAGCTGAATCTGCAATTGCTTTCTCCAATCAGTTCACTTCTTTCCTTAGTATCTGTTTGTGTCCCGCCCCCC
>JANHFX010017964.1:0-17514 GCA_027560015.1 Chloroceryle amazona | reverse complement strand
GGTTTGATCCTCTAAAGCAAGGATTTTGAATATAAATAATAAATTTATATTAAAAAAAAAAATAAGGAAAATAAAAGCAGGGTTGTTTATTTAGTGAAGATGGCCGTCAGCGATGGGAGTGATTGAGGTGGAAAGAGGGAAATTTGATGATGGTGGAATCAAAAGGTGACATTTGGTGCAGTTTGGAGGTATATATATTAATTTAAAATATAATAATTAGGTCCTAATAACTGGTGAACAAACAGCTTACCTGGTTGCAGATACCAGGAGCTTTGAGGAACCTCAGTTAGCATCCAAGTCTGCTGTAGAAGCAACACCTGGCAGCTTCAGATCCTCGCTCAGCTGTCTTGAAGAGATCCACTGAAGTGCACGTTCCAGAAGGATACAGTTAATTCAGGCTGGAAGGGACCATGGAGGTCTGCAGGGCCACGCTCACAATTTAGATCCATCTTCCAAGTCTGCTCAGGTTGCCCGGGGTCATCTTCAAGCACACTGCAGCTAACGAGCTGCTCATCATCCCAGAGCCTGTGAAACAAGATTCCCAAGTCAGGCTGTTGGCTTCAGGAGATCTCTGGAATTTATAGAGAAACCTGCTTCAGGGATACCACCCAACCCAGACCAGCCTCGCTGTCACCTCTGATCCAACAGCATCTTCCCAAGCTGTTGTTGAGGCTTCCAGCCCTCTGGAGAGTCAGCCCTAACTGACAAGACTATTTAATATTGAGTGCTTCTAATAGTTGTGGTCTTACTGGTTATATCACTCAGGTAGAAAACTAAAAATAAAGAAAGAATTGATCCTTCTGTGGCTGGGCTGCTGTCCTGGGCTGTGGGCTCTTGAAATGAGCCAAGCAAGCTTCTGAACTGAGAATTTTTGCATCTCAGGAGAATTCTTTAAGTCAAAAGCTGTTTTCTAGGGGGTATGACTGCCCTTTGTTCATGAAGGTGCGTGGTGGACAGCACGGGACCCTCTGGGACCCCCCGGAAAGCTGTGACTTAGGCTGTACCCGTGCTCTGCAGGGTAATGCTGTTGCAGGTACCACTTGTCTGCTCGCAGGGAGCCAGGCTACGTCTGCAGCGAGGTGCTGTCAAAACACACTCTGGTCCCAAAGACATTTTTAATTAAGATTTGAACTAAAGCAAATTGTCATAATCGTGGGTTGTCACTGTGTCAATATAGCAACTACTTAAAAGGCACTTTGCAATGGATGCAAACAGGGCTCCAGAGCATAGTGTGGAACCAGTGCTGCGTGTGACAGCTCAACACAGTACCCTGGACACCTCAAGGTCCCTTTGGTGGATTCTACCCCAGTCTGCCTTCCTCCCTGAGCCAAACCCTTCAGATTTCTCTCTTTCTGAAAACTTAATGCCTGTCGCTGCCTAGTGTGTGCTCTTGACTTGTCAGGAGCTGTTACCCACGCTGGGGTACACCGCTGGGGTGAGGTGTTGTGCCAACACAGCACTGCTTTCGCTGTGTCTTGGTGGCTCCTGGCTCCCAGTCCCTTCCTCTGGCCTGGTGGCTCCTGGAGCAGCTGGAGATGCTGCGCTGGGCCGTGGCCATGGGCAGATCTGTAGCTGCCTGAACATCCTGGTGGGATCCAGGGTAGATGTTCAGTCACAACTAGTTAAACAGAAATCTGCTTCAGGCATTGCCAGCTGCCCTGGGCTGCTGCTCGTGTGTTTCCGCTCGAGGAGAGCAACCTGTGGTTCTAACAGCCGATCTAATTTGAAATTAGCCAGTTCTTCAGTGTAGCTTTTTAGTTAAAATGTTTTCTGCTGCCGAAGACCATGTCTCACTCTTTACACGTGAAACGCGACCACAGGCAGCAGCAGCTTTACCCAGTTCCCTTCGCTAGGGTGCGGGACCTTCCCGGGCCTTGGCCCTTCTCCCTGTGAAACCCCGGCAGAAGGAAAACACCCAACGGGGGCGTTTTGCGAGCAGCTTGGGTTCCTCTCCGTTACCGTTTCTGAGCACACACGATGGCAGCCGTGCCCACGGGCCGGTTGTTTCCTGAGGGCACCGGGCCGGCCTCCACATAGCACAGGCCGCACCGGCACCCCACGCCATCACGGGTGCTTTTCACAGGGGCTCCCCCTCACCGGCGGCGGCACCGGCCCGGGTCTCTCTGCCCCCTGCAGCACCGGGTCTCCCCCGACCCCGGTCTCTCCGCACTCCCGCCCCGGCGCCAGGACCGGGGCCGAGGCGGCCGCGGCCCCTCAGGGCGGCGGGGGAAGGAGCGCCGCAGCCGTTGGCCCGCGCGAGACGCCCCCGCCCATTGTGCGGCTTCTGGGGCGGCCGCGCTACTGCCAGAAAGACCCGATGGCCGCCCCTCCGTCGTTCCACCTCCTTTCGGCTTCGCTTAGCCCTTCCCTACTCCGAAGATGTCGGCGCGGGTCTATTTCTTTACTGTCAGCCGTGCTCCGCGCCGTGGGGGACTCAGGGAGGGGTGTTTTGCTTGGGCGCTCACGGGGGACAGCCCGGCGGTTGCGAGGCAGCGAGAGGCGGGTCCTTCGCGCCTCTCCCCTCCCCCGCCATATAAAGCCGCCGCCGCAGTTGGGCCCCGAGCACCGCTGCCGCCAGGTCCAGTCAGCGCCCAGTTGGCCGCCGCCGCTTCCTCCTCACGGTGAGGCCTGGGAGCTCGGGGGTGTCGCCCGGTAACCGGCAGGGCAGGGATAGGTGGTGGAGGCCGCGGCAGGGGCCGGGCTGAGGCGCGGAGCCCGCCGGGTGGGGGAAGTGGGCCCAGCCTGGCGCGGCCGTGGCGGCGGAGCTCCCGGGTAGGGGTCTGGGAGGGCGGCTGAAGGGGGGGCAGGCCCAAGTCTGAGCCTTTCCTGAGATGTGCGGGGCTGAAACACCTGTGGGGAGGCGAGGGGGGCGCGGGGGGAGGCGCTGTCCGCGGGGTCGGGTAAATAAAGCTGAGGCGCTGCCCCCGCTCGGGCCGCACAGCACCCGGGCTCTCCCTCCCCCGTGCGGCTTTCAGGCTGCTTCGGGGCACCCCCTCCCCCGGTGCTTCTTCCTAGCGAGGGGAGGGTCTCAGGGGAGACTGTTAAATAAACGTGGCCGTATCTCCAGTAAGGGGGGGAAGCGGAGGGGGACGGAGCGGGTACCCACCCGGAACAGCGTTGGGAGGCGCGGAGCTGGCCAGGAGCGCAGCTTTAGGTGGTTGAGACCTGCATTTGAGGCTTACACATGCAAATTACCGTTGTAATTCAGGTTTGTCTTTTGACTGGCTCCCAACCTGTTTTGCTGTTGTCGAATAGAGCTTTTAGGACTGGGCTGCTTAGTCACCTGGTTGTGTTGCTACCCAAGGCCTGTCTTGTTTCCAGGGCTGTGTTGCAGTTTGCTAAAAATGACTTTTTTTTTTTTTTTTTTCCCCTTCTAGGAGACAGCTCTGTGGTATAAAATAACAGATCAGAATTTCACTCGTATCTGATTATCAGTGATAAATGGGTAGATTAGCATAACTCTGCTAGATTAAGCCTCTTCACAATAACCTGAAGGTCCTGATAAGAGCAGGTTTGGGTGATACCAGGGTCTCAATGCCAATGTTCCTGCAGGGGCCGGAGTCGTGAAGGCAGCATCCTTGTCTCCCTGGCTCTGCTGTGCAGCATTATGTAATGCCAGACCCAGCACAGGAAGGCTGGCGTCTGAAGCTGGGCTTGTTCTTGAGTTCTCTCGCGCAATCCCTGCCTCCCATCTGAAATAAACGCCTAGATGTTTTTTTTTTTTCCAGAGCATCATTCAGACTCCTAACTCAGAACTATGATTTAATCCACATTTTATTGTTGCGGGTATTTATCTGTTTGTATCTTTGGAACAATCCTGCTCCCAGAACACCCATCTTAATTAGAAGTAGCACTGTCATATAGGGTTACACCACTGCGTAAACATTAACTAGCTACTCACTGCCAAATGGAAATTAAAGCAAAGAGGACTTCAAGCTGGTGTGAGCAGCTCAATAACGTGCTTTGGCCGGTCTCCATTGCGCTGGGTTTATTGCAGAGCTGTCAGGCTCAGCCGTAGTGATGAGCTACAGGAGGCACTTGGAGAGGGGGAATGGGAGTTTGCTGCAAGTGGTCCAGCTGATTCACTTTTGGTAGTGGAAGTAAGGAACTGGTGTGTGTAGCTTTTGGGTTTGGAGGGGAAGAAGTGTTTGAAAACGAACCGAAATGAATTTGAAAGCTGTTGTTCCTAGAGCTGCTCTTCACTGCATTTATAAATACATGATCTAGAGTCCTAACAGCAGGTACCTTGAGGAGGGGAAATGAAACTGTTGTGGTGGTTGCTAACAAGGATTTTGAGTGGTAGAGGAATTCACAATGCATTCTACTAGTTTCTTGAACTGCTTAATAAAACTCCTGTGGCCAGGCAGCTCCGTTTGTCATGGCCTTCAAGTGCAGGGATAGGCAAACAGACTTCATGTGTTGTTGCAGGCAGAAGCTGTAACCCATTAGCTGCTGTTACCATGTGCTTTACTTCTGGGTTTGAGTTGTCAAGTGTCTGGAAAGATGCATTCTTGTACAGCTTGGTTAATTCTTTCTGCAGGTGACACCTTTTGAAGTCTGCTGTTTCTATTTATTGTAGGTCTTATCACAGTTTGAGAAGCTCAGTTAAAATGCACAGTCATCTTATTTCCTAATGCTAACAAAGTGCTGATCTAACTTCCTACTCTGTAAGAGCAGCTTTGAGTGCTGGAAGCCTTCCTGGTAGTGGTACATTGCTTTTTAAGCTCTTCAGAAGATTTTTTTTTTCCTGAAGGAAAGCCTTTGATCCTGAGTAACCTGATCTGACTGAGCACAGCACAGGAGGCTGGACCAGACTCTCTAGAGGGGTTCTTTCCAGCTCCAATCTCGTGATTGTGTTCCAGGGGCTACAATTTGGATCTGCTTTTAAGATCTGACTTAATTTGAGCAGTCAAAGTGAGTAGGAATTGTTTGGATTTGGAGACAAGTAGCGTTCTGGAAGCACTGGGAGTTCATTCAAGAGAAGGATGGGTCTGGTGTTACTCTGTAAAACATGTCAGCACTATTGCTGGCTAAATTGTCTCATACTTTCAAATGAAGAAAAATTCTCTTCAGTTGGTGTTGGGATTCTGTCAATCCCCATTTCTTTAACGTGAGGATTAATGAATTGAGGCCTGTTGATTGAAGCCTTGGATAATCTGAGCACGCTTTAAGTGGCAGCGGGTTATCTGCAGCTGGTAAGAAGCAATATAAATAGTAAAGGCACTGTGCATCTTTGACTCGGCCCAACTCGTAACATCTGCTGAATATTATGTGGAAATAAGTGTCCTTCTCTTGTAGATGCCTTCAATTAAACTGCAGAGTTCAGATGGAGAAATCTTTGAAGTTGATGTTGAAATTGCAAAGCAGTCTGTGACTATCAAGACTATGCTGGAAGGTAAGAGCATGAAACCTTGAGGATCTGTATCTCAGGCAGAGGTAGCTGTGGATTTGAGGAATCCTCTTGAACAGAAACTGTGACCTAAAGAGAAATGGGTGCTGTGCTGAAAAAAGCTTCCCAGGCCTGTGAAGCTGCTCTGTGTCCCCTGTCAGAACAGCTGCAACTGTTGCTGCTGTAGCTGGAACTGTTTTAGTTAGATGGGCTCTTGCAAAAAGCTTCAAGTTCAGCTCTCTTAACAAGAGCACTTAAAGGGAGGCTAATAAAGTGTAAGCATCCCACTGCCCTGCCTCCAGCCTGCTGCAGTTTGGTGCAAGTTAAGCAGATGGAGCTAATAATATTAAAAACTAAGTTTATTTAATCATCCAAACTGGTCTTACAATGTAAATATCTTTTAAATGGGGTGGGAAATCATAAACCAATACCACGAGAGAGACTTAAAGTGAAACCTATATCGTAAGCTTATGGATGCAGTGAAATTATTTGGGATAAACACTTAGTTCTGATCTCCTGCTGACATAAATTTGAAACAAAAGAACTCGTGGCGGGGGAGGGGAAACCTGCCAGATGGCTGAGATACAGAGCAGGCTGTGTCTAATCCCTCCAGTGCAAATCCTCATTGTTTACTGGTGGTTTTTTCCAGTTTTTGGGTGTATTCATGAATTAGGAAAAAAAAAAACCATCTTTCTGTAGACATAGTTAAAATTATGTTCTGGGGTATAAATCTTTGCCTGGTTATGACACCTTATACATAAAGAAAAACAAAACTAAGGTTGAAACCCTCCAACTGTGGAATAGTTTGGGTCTGTTAATAAGATGCTGCTGACCATGAGCAGGAAACGTGGCAGTTGGTGGGAATACATTAGGGAGCACAGTTCTGTTTCCTCCTGCAGAAGCTGTGTCACTGGTGTTCAGTGATGCTCAGGTGCTGATAAAAGGGAAGTTACACATGGTCAGTGTTCTGAGCTGGTCACCACAAACTGGCCTTGTGCTAATCTGGGTGAAAACCAGTCTCCCAGTACAGATTTACATTTACAGTAGAGCTGTTAAACTTCAGCTAATAAACAGTGTTCTGTGTGTCAGGTGCTGCGGCCGAAAGGGAAGGAGCTGAACGGTGGGGTTGTCTTGAGTGTCATGAGCCCACCCATGAAGTATCAGTTTTCTGATGGGTGAAATTACTGTTTTGGAGGAGGTGGGGACAGGACAGGCTGAGCAAAGTTGAGAGCTCACTTAAATTATTTCCCATATCAACAATTTTGGCCTGATCACCTCTTGCATTAAGCGCCACCGCATTCAAAGTACGTATTGGAAGTGTCCAGCAAATGGTGACCTGCAGCACCCTTTAATGCCAGTATTTCAGCTTCTCAGTCTATGAAGGTGGTTATTTCAAAGCAGTACTGATGAATATCCCACTGATAACAACGGGAGCCAACTTGCCCAGAGAAGTACCTGCTATTTTAGTTGTGCACACACTTGTTCGGTGATGATGTGTGACAGTCATCTGTTCTTAGCTGCAGTTCCTTGGTGATGTAGAATTGGCTCCTCTGAGAAGGTCTGTAGCTACTCAATTACATAACTTAATTACAAGATGTTATTATTTGACAGATAGGGGGTTAGCATAAAACTGCGCGTTCTCTAATCGGAGATGGCTCCTGGTATCTGCTCTGTGTATCAAGTCTAAATTTTGATTGTTTTTCTCATTTTTTCCTGTGATTCCTTAATCATACCAAGGAGACAAAGTACCAATTTTAATCCCAGTCTGTCCTGAGCATGCTGACAGGCCTTTAAACCAAGGAGTATATCAGGAGCATGTTTTAGAAAGGCTTTTTGATGGCAGGATTTGTGCTGCTGTCTTACCAGCTGCAGGAGTTCACATGCTATGAATCAGAAGTGCTTCAGAGGCCATAAAGATGCAAGTTATTTATTGCTTCTAGAGAGGACAAAATGTTGTCTCTACTTCCCCCAGTAGAAATGATTTATTACCGAAGAATGAGAGATCTCTGTTGGAACACTTGGTTTAACTTGTGGATTGAGCTGTTGGAAGTGGTATAAGACATAAATGTCTGATTCTTCACCATAACTCATTCCCAGAACGCCCAACGAGTGAGTTCTGCTCTAGCAAGTAACTGACAGCTTAACTGATGGCTTGTTGATGCCTCTATTTGATGGGGTTGCCTTATTAGCTAATTAGCCTTCACTGGGGTAATGCAGTGTGTATGATGCAGCCTTGGCTCCATAAAACCTCTCCAAGGCTTTTGAAAAGCTTCTGACTCCACCAGTTAGAGATTTTTTGCTACCAGTCACCCTCAGCGGTGTTCAAATAGTGGAGAATTGGTCCAGCCAGTTCAGAGGAGAGTCGATGGTTTTGCCTGCCGGTTGCTAAGTCATCTCTCCATTTTCAGATTTGGGAATGGATGATGAAGGTGACGATGACCCCGTCCCTCTTCCAAATGTCAATGCAGCCATCTTAAAAAAGGTAAGGTGCTGAAAGTGGTGGAGTTGCGTGGCAGGGAGGAAAGGTGTTGGAGTTGGGCTTTGAGCTATTGGATTCAAAATACTTTTCACGTGCTGGTTCCAAGCTTAACCAGTTTGAGGTGCGTGACCGCAAGCATCTGAGAACTGGGGGGAGGCTGGCAGGCAGATGTTGGCAGAATGCCTCCAGGGGTGACCTTCAGACAGCAGCTGGAGGCCAGTCAGGCTTCTGAAGGTGTTGAAGTGCTGCTGGACATCTGTGCGTGCCGGTATCTTGTGGTCTTAAAGCACTTTTTAATTGGATTGTGTGAACTGAGGTGGCTGTTTTAAGACCCCAATCTTAGGAGAGGGGATTAAAGGACAGGCAGTGGCGAGTGACTGATGGCAGCTCTGCCTGTGGGGCACTTACTGGGTAAGAGACACTGTGCCCTCGGTGGTGTTAGTCGGCGTTGGACCGTGATTATTGTTGGGTTGGGTGAGAAAAGCCAAAGGAGTATGTTTTCCAAGATCCTTTTCGCTCTGAAGTAGGAAGAGTTGTGCCAAAATAAGCGCTGGACTATTTGGGGGTAAATACAGGGTTAGGAATTCCCAAGCTAGTGTTTGTTTTGCTAATAAAATAGCCACCTGCCAGGTGAAGTTTGCACTGGGGTGAGCATGTCCTGCTGGTAGCTGCTGCCACTCTTGCCCTGTGTGCTATTCTACGTATGAGCAGATTGCTTCTGCAAATGGATTAAATACTGCAAAGGGAAGTTTAGGCTTTCTTTGTACAGTCTTGCCTGCATTAGCACAGGGTTTATTGGCTTTAACTCCAGCAGCTGCCTTTGAGATGGTAGGTAATTAATTATCTACTGTCTCAAATGGGATTCTTGCACTCCAGGATTGGGGATTAATTGTTCTGAAATAAAAATAGTGGGGTTTGGAGCATGTTCATACAGGATTCTAATGTTAAATCGAGAGAAAAAGGTGTGTTTCTTCTAAAAAGAAGTTGTACTTGGAGCTTAATGGGAGAAGCATTTGGATAAAACTTTTAATATCAAAACTAATTAGGTGATCCAGTGGTGCACCCATCACAAGGATGATCCACCTCCTCCTGAGGATGATGAGAACAAGGAAAAAAGAACAGATGACATCCCTGTGTGGGATCAAGAGTTTCTGAAAGTAGACCAGGGAACACTTTTTGAGCTTATCCTGGTATGTATCTCCAGAAGCGCAAAGGTTGCGCCTGAGAAGCGTGCTCTGTTAGAGCACTCGACCAAGAACCTCTTCTCTGCTGCTTGGATAGCTTCATGGGGAGGTGGGCTTGGGGGGAGAGCAAATACTTCTGGCAAACCCTGCCTGAATGCTTGGTAACCTAATGCTGGGTGGTAATCTACACTTGGTTATTAACTAATGCACTTTTCCAAACGTGGCCCTGCAGCCGTTTTTATTCTTGTGGCTCTTGAGTCTTAGTTGAGGGCTTATTGCTGGAAAGGGAGTTCTGGAGATCTGCAGGCAAATTAAAATCTGGCTTTGACTTAAATTTTATCCCTTGTCTGGTGCTGTGAGCCAGCATTACTTGCCTTAGCTAGTTAACAGCACTTAGCACTGAAGAGCTGGAGGAAGCTTCTGAAAGCCCTTTGTAAAAGGAAGAGTGTAGGGGGGTGGGGGGTCTTTCGTGGTACGATTGACTCGAGCTGTTTGAGCAAGGTTGGGGTACTGTTACTTCAGGGTTCTAGCCAGAAGCTTCTCCAAGAGGAGCTGATCTGTTTGCAGTTAGCATCCTCCAGCTTCCCTGCGAGCGTAGCTCTGGTAGTACACCTGCAGAAGCACGATATCGATACGGAGGCTTTAAATTTGGAACCTCTTCCACAGGCTGCAAATTACTTGGACATCAAAGGTTTGCTTGATGTCACATGCAAGACAGTTGCAAACATGATCAAGGGGAAAACTCCAGAAGAAATTCGCAAGACATTCAATATTAAGAATGACTTCACTGAGGAGGAAGAAGCACAGGTACTTGATCTGGGTTTAATTATAATTTAGCTGGTTTTGTGCTGAATCGTTGTGTGGCACTTCATAATCTAACGTGTGATGTGACTGACTTGTCACCAAATGTAAACTAAGGTGACTCCTCAGCTGACTTGCTGCTAGTGGAAGACCTTTAGGTGTCCACAGAGCTTGCAGCCCACTACCTGAAAAGCTCAAAATGAGTAATACTGGTTTCCTAGCTCAAATTGGTCTGGTTAAGGAAGTGTGAAAGATTGTGGCAGCCTCAGTTGGCTGGCTTGGAGTTGTAGTAAGAAAGGTGAAGATGTATTGTTGCACGTGGCCGGAAAGGTAAGGGGTTTGGATTCTTGTCTCTAAGGATTTCATCAATATTACAACTTGAACCACAACCAACTGCAAAATGGCAGAGTTGGGAAAGATCAGAGCAAGATGTCTTGTTGAAAGACAAAGTTAGCATAGCACGTTGTCTGTGCTCTATCAGGAAATGAACAATTCAGTCTTAACCGAGTCTTGGTGGTGGGGGAGAAGTCACTTTCCATCAAACTTAGATACAAGAATTAAATTGCTTGGCTTATATTGATAAACAGTTCAGTTTAGACTTTCTAATTGCAACCTCTGCATGAAAAATTAAAGTTGCTTTTGAGTTTAGGCCTTTGTGCAGTAAGTAATCTGAAATGCTTATGGGAATTCCCAGCTTTTATGTGTTCACTGCTACATAATTAACAGCTAAAATGTTCTTTCAGGTACGTAAAGAGAACCAGTGGTGTGAAGAGAAGTGAGATACTGTGCCTGACACTCGAACACTGTAAGGATTGTTCCAAATACTAGTTGCACTGCTCTGTTCATAATTGTTAATATTAGACAAATGCAGCAGCAAATGAAGTTGTGTTTAGCAGGATATTGTTCCCTTTTTTGCATGTGTAGTGGTTTTTTTGAGTACAAATTTAAACCTTCTGCATTTTTACTAGTGTAATTGGATGTCTTTTTACTTTGCAATGAATAAAACTGAACTAAGTGTGGATTCTGTATGGAAAGTAGCACTTAAGGTTATCATTTCCATTACACTTGGAAACTGTTCCAGTGCTAAGGATTGACTCCAGTGTAAATAAAACCACCTATGTCCTCTTACTCAAGAAGATCAGAACACTTGTATTTACAGGGTATTGATAGTTTCAGAATGAAAACCAAACTAGAATGTGTCTTGGGGAACTGAGTAAAGTTAAGTTACTGGGTTTCTTCCAAAATACATTGTAGGGAAGACTAGTGTTACTTAAAGCTATGTAACTTTCCAGATGGTTCTTGTCCTGCATTAAAAAAAAAAGGAAAAAGAAAAAAAAAAAAGGAAAAGGAAAAAAGACCATTTTCTTGTCCCGTTAGCCTTGCCTTATAGACCAGTGAAAGGTGTGATCTAGAACTAAGCAAGCTCCCACCAGTTAAATTTGAATCCTTCAACCATGTCTCGAAACCCTGCCTCTAGCTGGTGGCAGCTGAGCAGTGTGCTGCTCTATGCCCAGGAGAGGGGTGGTTTTTCTATGCTACTATGAAAAGCGGAAGCCAGATTTGACCAAAAATGACTGACATTACCAAAGGTAATATTATTGACCTGTGCATGCCATTAGTGGCTGGTTTTTAGGCGATTTTAAACAACCCTTGTGATGTAGCTCTTGAAAACATGGTTTAATGTGTCCACAGGAAATCTGTGATACTTCAGCTTGTAGAGACTTAATTATTGCATACAAAGCTCATGCAATATCAAGCTTAACTTTGGACAAAGCCACTTGCAACTAGTTAAACAGTAACTGGTTTTTCTGATTATATTTTTTTTTTTACAGTTCCCTTATAGGGAGTAGGGGATGGTTGTGTGGTAGATCTTTGAGGTGTGCTCTTAGCTTGTATTGCATTCCATTCTCTGTATAAACCTTAGAGTAGAGTGAACCTTAATAAACATACTTCTCTCACTTTAAATATCAGTGTTTCACTTCGGAATTAATAAAGGGCTTTTAAACTTTTGTTTGCAAATGGTTCTAGTTATTTGCAACTAGCTAATCCTACTGTCACTAGGGAGTGTGCAAATGACAGCACCCAAGCAGTGATCGACTGAAAGAAAACATAGGAAGTGACCAACACAAGCCCCTAGTCAGAGCAAACAATCCTGAGTGTTTTGTGGGGGTTTTTTTGTGACTTACCAGCTTTTTTGTCAACTGGCTGTGATGAAACCGTTAGTGAAAGCTTTTGTAACTCGTTTGAAAGCAGCATTCAGACCTGAGCTTTGGCTGTGGCTGCTGCTCACACGTGTTTATTCATGAGGGTGCTGGTGTGCGTACGGGCAGGGTATAGACACGGTATTGTTAGTGGGCATGAAATACTCCAGTGCTAGACTTGGACTTGAGGAAGGCTTTCCAGCAAACAATACATCTCAGCTGGAATGTGCTACTAGAGGAAAATCTGATGACTCTTCTTAGGGCTTTAGCTGTAGTTGAATATTCAGCTTATCCTGCGTCCTTACAAGAAGACCATCTGTGTGACGCTAAGCGTTCCAGAATACCCTGGTTCAGCCTCGGAGTGCTGTGTTGCTATAGAGAAGTGTGTCTGGAATTTTCTTCTGTGGGAGAAGCCTACAGAAATTCCTGTAGGTGCTCAGCAGCAGCCTAGGATCTGTGTTTGTCAGCAGCCACCATGCTGCAGGCCGAGGAAGAGCCAGATGCAGAGCTGCCTTCCTCCTTGCCTTGCTTCTACTTTGTTTGCCGGAGCTGCAGAAACCCCTCCTGTGACCCTGGGTAAGACTTGCTCCTTTTTGGAACAGCTTGCCTAAAACGCACCCTTTGGTGCTCAGAGGCTCTAGTGGCAGAGCTTCCAGCATATTGCCAGTTGGCTGTCGATGCTGGTGCAAGGGTGCAGATCCAGCACAGCGAGCAGCAGAGAGGGTGCCAGGTGGGGTGCTCAGAGCAGTGTGGAGCTTTGGCACAGTTTAATATTCTGAGCAGTCCTGGTAGTTAGGATTCCACACCATTTACCTTCTCTCATTGACATTCCCCTGCAGCGCCGTCTCAGACTTCGCCCAGCTTCAAGTTCTGTAGCTGCCTGACCTGTCACTGTGACATCCCCTTGTTTTTGATCTCGGGAGGGTCACCCTCTCTCAGGGGGCTCATCCTGGGCTAGGCTATGGAGAATCATGTTCTTTAGGAAGCTGCTGAGATCATGTGGTGTACTGGGGGCTGCTGTCTGGATTCTCCTCTTCAGCTGAACCCGACAGTTCCTGCTGCTGTCAGACCCCAGTTGGTATTGGGAAATGCTGGAAAAAGGGAGACAGAGTCCACGTTCCCACTGCTAAACTTGTACAGTGCTGCTCACTCTTTCGTTTCTAAAGTCAGGGCAGGAGCAGGGATAGCTCTTCTTGGCTGAAGTGATTAAGTGTGCAGCAAGGAGAGGGAAGGCAAGGTCTTGGGAGGGGTTGCAGATAGAAGGTATTTTCTTTTCAGTCTTGGTTTACTGTTTGGGCCTTACCCACGGAAGGCTATTGGCAGTCAGGCTGAAAACTTTGTACAAATGCTCAAGGACAACAAAAAAAAGGCAGGAATCCTCTTCAGTTCTAAGTAGTTATTGGAGAGTTTGATAAGATTATAACTTCCAGTGGCCTATTTTGAATAGCCAGTCTGGCAATTACTTTATTTATAAAGCTATAAACATATTTTGAACATAAAAGCCAAAAAATACAAACTCAATGAAGTAAAAAAAAAAAAAAATTACAACAAGTGATGGTGAGTCATTGGACAAATGAAAGTACAGCTGCAAAACATTTATCCCTGCTACATACATACAGTGGTTTTACTTGGCTTAATGAAGTGGTACTTCCATGACTTCTACATTCAAACGGATTTCAGGAATTCAAATACCTGTTTCAGGAAGAGTTGAAATTGCTGTAAAAGAACCCCAAAAAAAAGAGAAAAAGAATTCTTGTTACGATAAAAACTTCTGGGCAAAGTTTTCCTTCTCTTAAGAAAGAGCATTAACACAAACTAGTAACACTTCATAGAGCATTTCTAAAGACACTTTTTTTTTTGGCATCAATAAAAGTAACTTTGTTTTGGCATCGGTTATCAGCCGTGGGGCATGAAGGGAAGGTTGGGCACGCTCGCTGTTTGCTCTTAGGGGCAGCTTAAGGGTTTTATCTTGTGTGTTTTGGGGAGGAAAAAAAAAAAAATATGCTAAGTTTTCTCAGTGCCACCAGTATAAACTGACCCTGTTACAGTACAGCAAGTGGATGTTTGGAGTTTATACTGGGGGAGCTGAAAGCACAGGGTATGTCTGGCTGTAAACCTGTGTGCCGGGAGCAGAGCACAGGCTCAGAACAACGCTGGGTCAGAAAAGGGGTGTCAGTCACTGCTCTGGCTCTGTGGAAATGCTCCCGGGCTTTTCCCAGGGTGGGGCAAGGAGGTTTCACTAAGGAGATTCTGCAGGAATGGGATGGAATCGAAAGAGCTGAGAGGAGGCTGTGACACAGACCGGCCTTTTGCTGGGCAGCCTGCCCTGAACCACGGCACGGGCCCACAGCACCCTGGAGGGACCAGTGGAGCCTTGAAATCAACCGGTGAAAGTCCTGCTGGATTCTGAAATGAAGGACGGCCGCTCTGCGCGCGCCCAGGTCGGGAGACGCGGTTTAATACTGGTCAGGGCTCTCCCCTCCACTTCTCTGCTGTTGCTTTTTCTTGTCTACCTGCCTTTACTTTGCTGCTCAGGTCTGTGTTGTGTCCAGCCACAGAATACCAGTGGGGTAGGAAGTTACACCAGCTTTACACCCCCTGGAGAGCGGCCAGGGTGGCTGCCGGCTCATCTGCGGTGTGTGCAGCAGCTGATGCTTCCACAGCACCTTCCATCAGAGGGCCTCAGGGTGACAAATGCTGAGCTGAGATGTAGCTTTTTTTTTTTTTTTAAGCTTTTAATTTTTTTTCTTTTTTTTTTTTTCTTTTTTTCTTTTCATTTTTAAAATCAAATGATAAAAAGAGACTTAGGTCAGATCTGGGAAGAGGCTGCCGAGTTCCCCTGGTCAGCACTGGAGCATGTTGCTGTCTAAGGCTGCTAAAATCATTTCCCAATGAGCAGACTGAGTACGGATCCAGTGCTACAGAATTAACCCTCTGAGCGCAGGAAGTACCTGGCGCGGCCAAGGTTGGCAGTGGGGTCAGGTAATGCTACTGCTCTAAGGGTTAAACCCCATTCTTTCCAACTTTAAAATGACTCCTTTCTAACATTTTACAGGTTTGTGCACGGAGCTTTTCAGTCAGTGCTTCAGCAATTGCATTAATGCAGGAGGGGAATAAAGGAACAGGAGAGGAATAAAGCAGTAGGAGAGGAATAAAGCAATAGGTTTAGATCTTCTAAACTAAAACTGGAATGAAAAAAAAAATATCTACCCTACCATAAGCAAAAGTACCTAAATAAAGAGAATAAACCCAAAGCCACTCTAAAGACTACACGTTGGTGTTTTGTTTGTTTAACTTTCCAATCTTTGAGGTGTAAACTTCTTTAAAAAGTTGAATCCAATGTAAAAAATTAGGTTTTGTAGTTTTCCCGTTAAGAAAAAAAAATATATAAAAATATTTTGTACATTATAAAGGTCATCTTAAATTTCTTGCAGTTCTACAATAATATTACTACATAATTTGTATTCGGTAATCTAAAACCTATTCTGTAAAGTAGAAAAAAATAGACACCCCCCCTTTGTCCCTCTGTGTGGTGATGTTTTTCTCTTCAGCAGTCTAGGATATATTTCTCTCAAGTGGGGGGAAAAAAATCTGCACTGGACTAGGTCGTGGTCTCTGTGAGAAATCTGTAAACCTGAAGTAAATCAAGAATTTGGATTAATTTGGGATTTACATCGGTTCAGGGAGCTCAGAGTCTGTCCGCAGTGGTTTTTGTTTACCAAGCTGAAAATAGAAATAAAAAAT
Organism: Chloroceryle amazona; assembly: GCA_027560015.1. Taxonomy (NCBI): domain Eukaryota; kingdom Metazoa; phylum Chordata; class Aves; order Coraciiformes; family Cerylidae; genus Chloroceryle; species Chloroceryle amazona. The sequence continues at coordinate 1,716 of JANHFX010017964.1, read as the reverse complement.
ACCAGAAACTGGTAAACGTTTTCAAGCTGGAGAGAAGACGTTTGGCATCGGCGTGGGGGGTGAGGGAGATCTGGTGAAAATGCTAGAATAAGGGTTTGATAATAAAGTTAGACATCAAACCAGGAGAAAAAAGGGTTCTGCTGTTGCAGAAGGAGCCTGGAGCACAGAGCAGGGTAGTGTGCGGTTCTGCTGCCAGCCCCCCGGGGCCGGGGGGGGCACCTCTCTGCCCTGCCTCGCTCGCTGGGCCGGTGTGGCCCCTCTGCCCTGGGCTAGCCTGCCAGGGCTGGGGGCTACCAGCCTGCAGCTGCCTGGGTGCAGAGTTAGGTCAAAGCCATAGTAGCAAACTGCACTGTGAGGCTTTGCCTCGCTGGTGAGCTTTGTGTCTGCAGGGGACGGTTCCCAAGAGCGAGGGAGACCCTGCAGCTGCGGGAGGGGAGAGCGATGCCTGTGGGACCTTCGGCAGCCGCTGCGAACGTTCCCCAGCTGCTCGGTGCTCCCTTTTCTTTCCTCTGCTGTGCTGAACGCTCACAGAGTGGGATGTGTCTGCACAGAGACCCGCTGCCTGTAAACAGTATCCTGTTCTCAAACGAGAAGCTGAAAAAATTCACCTCGTTGGTTGAAATAATTAATTTCTCTGTTATCCGGTCAGATCAGAAAGCTGGCCTTGGAATTTTCAAGCAAAAAATGCACCTGTTGCAGCTTTTCCAGCTCCGTGGTGTAACGGCTATGAGAGATCAGTGAGTGAGTGACTACGTTTAAAGCAGCTCGGAAGGCAGCGTTAGGCTGATAGCACCTACCATCTACTGCAGCAAGCTGGGGAGCTGGGCTCTGCTTTCTGCCCTGCTTCAACATAATGCAATTAAAAGAAAAAAATAAAGAGGAAAAACCCCAAACAAACAAAAAAAGGGAAAACCCCAAACAAAAAAAAAAAGGGAAAACCCCAAACAAACAAAAAAAAAGCAGCACAGGGCAGGGACAAAAGGCTTGTTTACTCATCAGCACTTTAAATTTTGTCAAGTACTTATTTTTTTACCTTTGCTTTTGGAATTACTTTTCTATTTTTAACCCCCACCTCCCCATAGAAAGAACCAAATGAGTTTTCCAGCATCTTCAGGTGTTCCTGTTGCCTAACTTTGCACGTTATTCAGTGAGATGAGGAATTTGGAGGGGCCTCTGGTCCTTTTCAATGGGCAGCGAAACCAGGTGGGAGAGCGCCAAGTGCCCAGCGTCCCGGCCAACGCGGCTGGGAGCCCGGGACTATGTCCCCAGGGAGGCCACGCTGTACGCTGGGGACTCTGGGGGTGCAGAAGAGGACCTGGTGCTCAGTCTGGAGGAGCGGGTGGCGGTTTGAAGGTGAGCGGAGACGGGGAAGGGGTCGGGCTGTTCTCTGTGTGCGGAGTCAGCGGGGGCTGCAAGCTTGTCTGAAGGAAAAGCAGAGGAGATGCATTGGAGTGCGTCCAGAGGAGAGGGAGGGGAGTCTATAGCACTTCCATCGGAAGAAACTGGGCTGGCACAGCGTCCTTCTCCTTGTAAGTACCGAATGCACTTCTTTTTCCTCCTAAGAACAGTGGAGAGAGTTCTCTGTTAATAAAGGGCGAGTTCAGGGTCACACACCAGGCGTCAACCAGCGCTCGGCGCAAGCGGGGGGCACGCAGCCAGCTGGCGATTAGCGGCCACCCCTTCCCCGCTCACCGCGGGGCCCGGCTGGGGGGGGTC
>JANHFX010017963.1:0-15974 GCA_027560015.1 Chloroceryle amazona | reverse complement strand
AGGTGAGGGCGCCCGGGGCGTCCCTCGGGGCTCTGTCCCGCCCTCACCTGCCGGCAAACCGGCTGCAGCCCCTTCCTGAGAGGCCGCGCGTCCCTCAGGCGAAAAGGAGAGGCCCACACAGCGTTCTCTAGGCCCACCTCATTTTTCGAGATAGGATCAAAAATACTTAGCTCAAAACCTGTCTTTGTCTTGGTCATGTGCAAGGTGCTGCCGGGGCAGACCCCGGTATCAGCGCAGGCTGGGGGTGAAGGGCTGGAGAGAGCCCTGCAGAGAAGGACTTGGGGGTGCTGGGGGCGAGAGGCTGGAACTGAGCCGGCCCCGTGCGCTCGCAGCCCAGCAGCCACTGGCTCCCTGGTCTGCACCCCCAGCAGCGTGGGCAGCAGGGCCAGGAGGGGATCCTGCCCCTCTGCTCCCAGGGCTCTGGGGAGACCCCCCTGCAGTGCTGGGCCAGCTCTGGAGTCCTCAGCACAGCAGAGACAGGGACCTGGTGGAGCAGGGCCAGAGGAGCACCAGAAATCCTAGGAGAGCTGGAACCCCTCTGCTGGGAGGCCAGGCTGGGAGAGCTGGGGGCATTCAGCCTGGAGAAGAGAAGGCTCTGGGGAGACCTTCTTGAGGCCTTTCAAAACTTCAAGAGGACTGTCAGAAAGATGGGGATAGACCTTTGAGCAGGGCCTGTTGGGACAGGACAAGGGGTGAGGGTTTAAATTGAAAGAGGGAGATTTAGACTGGACAGAAGGAAGACATTTTTGATGCTGAGGGTGGTGAGAGCCTGGCCCAGGTTGCCCAGAGAGGTGGTTGATGCCCCATCCCTGGATCCATTCCAGGTGAGGTTGGCCAGGGTTCTGAGCAACCTGCTCTAGTTGCAGATGTCCCTGCTCAGTTCAGGCGGGGTTGGACTAGATGAGCTTTAACTGTCCTTTGCAACCCAAACCATCCTGTGACTCTATGATACTGAGTTTGAGGGAGTTGGAGAAAAAAAATATAGCTCTTGTTTTTTGCAAACTGGTGTTTTGTGTTGAGAACCTAAAGTGTATTAATGTCTCGAGAGCTGTTGCTTTTAGGAAAAGTCTTGTTTTGATGCCAGTGCCTCTAATAACAAGAATACAGGGGAGAAAAAAATCCCAGTGGTACAAGCTGGGTTACCAGAGCCCCTCTCAGAAGAGAGGGAGGTTTTATGAACCCAACCTCAATCCAGAGAGGAAGGTTTGCAGATGGGGAGAGTTGTCTTTAAGCAGTGATTTGTTTCAAAGGTTCCTTTGAAATGTCTCAGTGAGCCTCTTGTGTGAGGGTGACTGCTTTTAGCCTACAACAAATGACTCTGGGATTGTTCGTGGTGTGTTTCAAGATTTTTTTAATACAGATGTCTCTACAGAACTTAGACTTGTACTGGATTGTGAGAACAATTGAATAAATTTAATACGTTTCATGAATCATTTGCCAGCACTTCTGAGATACCTGAATCTAGTCGCTCCATCCTTTGATATTAAGCAAAAGAGAGAGAGAGACTGGGCAGCCTCCCAGGGAGGTGGGTTCATTCAAGGGGCATAATTTAGCCGTGGATTTGGGCAGCCTATGGGGATTGCCCGGGGGATTACCCCCCAGGTCAGTGTCTCGGTGAAACCACGACACGGTTCGGGACTGTGACTTTCCTCTGGGTCCTGGTCCAATGGCTTCAGCAGGGCTGCGTTTCTGATTTTTGCCTTTCCTGCAGGCAGACAGACGGTGTCCTGCAGCGATTTAGATTGTATTTCTCCTTCCTGCAGGTTTAATCCAAAAAAGGGATCCAAAGCAAGGAAACAGAGTACTGTTGTTTTACAATCCCGAAAGAAAATAGGAATCAAGAGTCCAACCTTGTCAGTGAGTGAAGTTAATTGAAAGTGAGATCTGTAATTATGCTCCTGACTGAGATACATGTTATTAAAATAATATAGGGTCTTTGGTGCCTTAACAAACGGCCTCTCCTCTGGAAACACAGAGAAAACACATTTTTTAAAGCTTTTTGTATTTCCTGCTTGTACCGAGCCATTAATATTTTGGTGTCAATTGCACCAAGGATTCAAACTACTCATTTCTGATCTGTAGCATACTCTCAGTAAAATTGAGTTTACACTTCAATAGCTTGCTTTCTTTCATTACTCCTTTTAATATCATGTCTTGGCCTCCTGTGGTGGCTTCCACATTTGGTGGTTCTGCATGTCTCGCATCCTTTCAGGACAAAATGTCAGATTTTTAAAAAGTAAAAAAAAAAATTAAAAAAAAATCCTTTTTAAAACTACAAACTCAAAGGTAGAAGGCCTGGAGTTGTGGAGAATCACACATTCTGTGCTGGCAGCGCTGAAAAGGAAGCAAAAAGTAGATCAGCTGGCTGGTCTGTTAGCTCATGGAGTGAGTTAAAAGACTGCAAACAAAAAAAATAAAATTATGTAAAAATAGATCCAGCTAGGTTGGGATTGGACTTTGCCTCTTAATTAACAGCTCTCTCTGGAACATGGTGGCAGGATCTGTCAGCACAACTAAAATACAGGGTGTTGTTTAGACAGGCACCCAGGAACAATAGCTAACACTTCCCATCCAGTAAATTAAGGCAGCATCAGGCTGTGCCGGCAGCCTGAAATCTAATCCATTCTCGGAAATGAGTTAGAAGTTTTCTGCTTGACCCCGAATTGTCCTTTTAATGGCATTTGTAGCTTAGTAATCCCATTTTCCTGGTTTTTTTTAAGTGTTTCTCTCACCCCTTTTCGCTAGATGAAAACCAAACACCAGCCCGGGGAGAGGAAAGGCTACTGCAGCGATACTGCAGGTGGGTTGTTAAGTGCATAAAATAAACCACCGCTTTTAGTCTCACCTCTGTTAGGGCAATTCAAGGCATAGCACGTAAGAGCAGAGCATGGGTGGCGATCACGTGCTCCTGGCAGCAGGGCCAGACAATCCCCAACTAGTGCCACCTGAAGACACCCGTGTGGGTGTAGTCACAGCAGGAAAGCTGCCTTTTCACTGTTAATTCCTGGGGTAGGTTTGTATGTCAAGCAAGGAAGTGTCTTGTTTATGTAGCACCTGGTGTGACTACGCTGCCTGCCAGTCCCAGCATACATTGGGTCTAAATTACATGCTTTGTCTGGAACTGAATTTTCTATTTCTGTCACAACATTGCTGAAACAAAGTGGTGGCTCCATGAGGCCGTTCACACCCCTTTCAAAACGTGTTTCATCTTTGTGTTTCTTAAAAGACCAATTTTGTTTTGTTATTTGTGGGAAGCAAGGGTTGAAAGAGAAGCAAGGGGCACAAAGATGGGACTTCTGGGGCAGGAGATGGTAATGGGGGAATTCAGAGGGAAGGACATAAAAGGAATGAGGAAAAGTGGAAAAGATGGAGAACGATGGGTGGAAGTCACTGCAGGAGGGGTTGAATGGGCAGCAGTCAACCCGTGGAGGAAATACTGAAAATATGATGAAAGAATGAGTCCGGATACCAGAGGGTTGAGGCTATCTGCAAGCTGATGTCACACTGCAGGAAGGACAGCCCCAGGGCAGCTGTTCGGTGCCACCAGCTGCTCTGTAGAGGAACAGTTACACAGTGCAGCCCTGTCACCTCTGCTGTCTCTGCAGAGGTGTCTGAGGGGGCCAGGAACAGGGCAGGGACCTTGTAGCTGGGTGAGCTTTGCTATGGGGGTTATCCTGAAAAACTGCCTTCCCTGAGGACCAGTGGCTCTGATGAAGCCAGCAACATAGCAAAGTGACAAAACTGAGGATCTGGCACAAATGTCATTTCATGGATGCTATGACATCAAGTTCTGGGGGCTTCCTAGTATTGTCCCAGTGTTCCTATGCATCTGGGAGGCATCACCATTCCTCTTCATATACATAAAAAACTAAGATCACTTCCCAAGATCCAGTTAGGAATCAATATCTGCACAGCTAGGAATCAAATCCCAATGTTCTGGGGCCATGCACGCCTCAGCATTTCATTAGCAGAGTGGAAACCACGTAGGTGGTTTGGTGGGACTGCAGATACACTATCTAAGCTATACATGGCAGCAGAACAGCTAAAACACCCACCTCGATTAAACAAACCTCAGTGAGGAGGAGAATGGACTTACTAGCACATCTGCATCTACACCAGGGCTCCTTCTGTCACCACTTGGTGCCCAAGGATCAGCCCTTATTGCCCTGATCAACACTGCCATGGCTCTGAAGTTGGCATGGGCTGTGCCAGACAGAGATTCAGCCATGGATTCTCACTGCTCAAGAGCTACTGTGCTGACTATTCATTGACCACCCTCTCCAAGAAAACCTGTCTACTAGAAATACAAGAGATGGTATGAGGACAGGCTGAGAGAGTTGGGGTTGTTCAGACTGGAAAAGAGAAGGCTGCAGGAAGACCTTACTGTGGCCTTCCAGTATCTAAAGGAGGCCTACAAGAAAGCTGGGGATGGACTTTTTATGAGGGCTTGTAGTGACAGGATGAGGGGTAATGGCTTCAAACTGGAAGAGGGGAGATTTAGGTTAGAAATTAGGAAGTTCTTCACTCTGAGGGTTGTGAGGCACTGGAATGGGTTACCATGGAAGTTGTAGATGTTCCATCACTGGATATGTTCAGTATCAGGTTGGATGGGGCTTTGAGCAACCTGGTCTAGGGGGAGATATCCCTGCCCATGGCAGCAGAATTGGAACTAGAAGATCTTTAAGGTCCCTCACAACCCAAAACATACTGTGATTCTGTGAAATATGCCCTGGTTCGTACAAAGCCATGGGATCCTAGCCAAAAGGCACTGTCTCTTCAGCACTGAGTGTTCCTGGGGCCTTTGGAAAGAGTAACCAGAAGAGATCCGTAAGGCCAGTGTCACCAGAAGCACCGGGGCTGTCAGCACCAAGCAGCACTCCCCCCCCCGATCCTGAACACAATACAACAGATCCTGTAATGAGGAGAAATGATGCTGTCCCAAAAGGCTCAGCATGAGCTGGGTTCACTGGCTGCTGCTCTGCCAGCCGGGGAACAGCCTAAGCAGAGTGGTTGGCATTCACCTCCGGTTCGCAGCCTTTCTGAAGAAAACTGTCATAGCCTCAGAGAAGGGAACATTCAAAGGAATGCCCCGAGGCAATGCAGAGCAGAAGCCTGAGAATCCTGCTGCATGAGTCACTGACCTCCACACACTGCATCTATTTCAGCCTTTAATTAATAAGGTTTTACATTTCTATGGAACTTCCCATCTGGAAAGATCCTAAACTGCTGTGAGGACTAAGGGGGTAGATCACCATTGAAATGTGGCTCCCTGAGTGGGAGGTGGGACTGTGCAGGGAGGGAAAGCTTAGCCAAGGACACCGGGGAGGGAAAAAAAATTCCTTAATTTTAAATGGAACCTCTGTTACATCACTGAGTATTTCATATCCATGGAGAACAGACAATAAGGTTTTAGTTTCTAAGGCACCGCTTGTATGACGAGGCAGCGGATAGTGCTTGCTTTCTCCAGGGGGATGCCGTGCAAAACAAGTACCGGGTGATTTTAATTTAGGGTGTTAAAGGACCACAACTTAAGCTACAAATTTAAACCGTCATTGAATCAAGGCTTTCATCCCTCCCGATGAGTAAGTTACTGCCAAATGCCAGACACAAAGCAGAAGCCAGCGGAGGAAACAAATCCCACGCTGACAGCACCTGACCCTACACTCCAAACTGACACTCCCTGGAAACTCAGCAGCGTCACCCAAAGCTTCAGGATGGTAAAAACTGTTCCTGGGCACCAAGTGGGTGAAAAGACAAGACAGTGTGAAAACAGGCCTTCTGTCCCAAGGCTAACATGACCCCTGAGGGGAGCTGGGGCTTTGCTAAACCTGCACGCATCCCTTTGTTTCTATTTCACAAGATTAAACCAGTCGAATCACGGTGCTCATCTGGCTTCCTCAACACAGACTTATTTTCTGCCGATGAGCAGGGCCTGGCTTGCACTAAACCGAGGGCAACTGAAATGCCTCCTGGCCACAGCTGGCATCCCTCTTCTGAAGCACTTGTCCAAAACAGGCTGGGAGCACTATGCCACAAAGAATTTTCAAAGGAATGTCAAAATTCTCTTTTCCTTCATGCAATTCCGACCTATTTTTAACTGCCACGTTCTGGAAGAGATAGATGGGCATAGCCATGGCTGGTCGTAAATTTTCATTGCTTCTCGAGGAGAAATTGCAGGCAAATTACAGACTAGTGCGCTCTTTTTATGTCTCTCCTGCTCGGGGCACGTCAGCACTGCTGCATTCCCTGCTACCTTCCCCCCCTCAATCCCCCCCCATTCCTTCCTGCTGTGTCCTCTGTGTGCTTACTGAGAGACATTAATGACCTACCTCCATAATTAACCCATTTAGCACCACATTCAGCAGATGAGTCCTCTGTGCCATGTCAACTGGCTGTTGGAGAAGTGCACGAACTCAGGGGTTCTTCCCAACTTCCACCTCCATCCAAGTGTCTCTCACGGCCACAGTGCCCTTGATCTCCACCTGCTACCCAGAGCGTGGGCAGGGCTGTGTGTGTGTTAAGGCTGTGGCTGCCCGGTATCCAATAGTCCCTCCCCCGTGTGCTCTGTGATAGCACAAGTGCAGTGCAAAGCTGCACTTTGCTCCTCTAGGCACTTGGAGAGGTGATGTCAGCCTGCAGTGGGAGGTGAGGATGTGGAGGAGCACCCTTAACCCGTCATGTTGCGGCATTTCCAAGGGGAAGGTCTTACTAGCCAGTATTAGTTGTCCCTCTGTCATGAAGAGAGAAATCCATCAAAGCAGTTTTTGTGCTGTTGTACAGCAGGGAAACTGAGGCAGTGCAGGTTAGTGCTCAGATCCCCACCATTCCCAGTCCTGAGTCCAAGCCTAGGACCATGCTGCCTGCACTGCACCAGAAAGCCCTGAGGCTGAAAGTCCCACAACCAGGTGGCTTTTTAAGCATCAAAACCTCATCCAAGGGGAGAAATCCTGTTGTCAAGGTGAAAAGCGTCACTACCAAAATGTGATCAAAGAGACGTTATCAATGTAAGTGTACTCGGGAGTTCCTGTTCCAGACAAGAGAATCATCAACGAGAAACCAATCTCATAAGGTAGCTGCTATTGACAGGGAAATAAAAGGAATACAGTTCTTACCAGACAGACCTAAGTTGCTCCAAATTGCTGTCAGCTTGAAATATCTTGCCGGTAATTTGTTTTCAAATTCTTTCTCCCTAAATTTGATTTGTTGCTGTACAGTGGATGATCTATTCCACACAGCATCTCAAAGAGTATCCCCGTTGTCCTCTCGCTGATTGTTTGTGAGCTATCACTGCTGGGAGTTGGCAGCATTTATTATAAAAAGGGACATCATCACTTGAAAAGAAGATTTTATCGGAGGATGCAGGATCGGCTGCCATTGCAAATGGCAGCTGAGATTACTGGGAGGAAAGTAATCTGGGGAGAAAAAAAAAAAATAAAAAAAAATTCAGTCACATTCCTCTCCATCTTTGAGCTTGTCCGTGTGGACGAGTGGCCGTGCTGTGTGTCTGTACCCTGGGGTGAAGGAAGAATGGGGCAGCTCTTTCTAAGAAGACCTTAATAAATCCTTTTACTAGGTTCCTTTTTAACCAGGAGCAAAATTAGTAGGGTTTCCCACCTCCTGTGGTACTGTAGCAAGAGGATGAGCATCACACCCAGCAATTTTTTCTGCTGATCTCTGCTCTTTCTTATGTGAAGGAGGAAAAAGGTAACACCGACTTACAAAGCATCCCGCTGGGTTCAATGATGTCTCCTGCGTGGTACATCTGGGGCTTTCCTGTGTCTCTGAGCAATCACTCCCTGCTCTCCTGGAGTTTGGTCACTGCATGGGATACGTTTCCGCACACTTGACACCGAAGTAGAAATGTGAAGTTCAGGTCTCGCCTATCTGTGTGGATCCATCCGGCCTGTGTGCAGTTGCCAGTGAGAAGAGCAGTATCCTTGCCCCAGCTTTCTCATTCAAGAACATATATGTTTCTTCTCCTGCCCTTTCCCTTCTTATCTAAACCATCTTTGTCCAGTGGTTTAAGCAAATTCAAAGAAATGCTGTTGGAGCAAGTCCAGAGGAGGGCTGTGAAAATGATTCATGGGCTGGAACCCCTCTGCTGGGAGGCCAGGCTGGGAGAGTTGGGGGTGTTCAGCCTGGAGAAGTGAAGGCTCCAGGGAGACCCTCTTGGGGCCTTTCAAGACTTCAAGGTGCCTGTCAGGAAGATGGGGACAGACATTTGAGCAGATCCTGTTGGGACAGGACAAGGGGTGATGATTTAAACTGAAAGAGGGAGATTAAGACTGGAGAGAAGGAAGAGATTTTTGATGCTGAGGGTGCCGAGAGGTGGGTCAATGCCCCACCCAGGAAGAATTCCAGGTGAGGTTGGCCAGGGCTCTGAGCAACCTACTCTACTTGCAGATGTCCCTGCTCCCTGCAGGGGAGTTGGACTAGGTGAGCTTCAACAGTCCCTTCCAACCCAAGCTATCCTGTAAGTCTATAAATTCCAATTTGAGGATGAGGAGCTACTTCAGGCTAGTTACATGGATTTAAAGCGTGGGCAGATTGGATAGACCTGCCCCCGGCCCACCTGAGCTCAGCTTGTAGGGCACAAGGTGCTGAAGGATTTGTGTGGCTTCATAGATAAAATAGGGTCTCACCCATTTCATGCATATAGCTGTATGAAATATTAAAAAAAAAAAAAGAGATAACCTATATACCTGGTACTTGCTTATTTCTGGATCTTTCTGGGAAGTATCGGTAACTTTAGCATATTTCTACTCCCCAGCTTGTTGTCAGGACCAATTGGTGGCATTGCTGTGGAGAGGGCACTGCAGGCACGATGTCAGGTACTTCGTGCTGTGTTTGGGACAGGTCTTGGTGGCATTCAGAGCATGGAGAAGACTGGAGAGTTAGGAGCTGGTGGAAACACTTAAGCACTAGAAAACCAGTAATCATGGCAAATGCTAGAATGCAGCGGAAAACACAGTGATTATTCGGCTGGCTGTAATTTTGCCACACCGTTTACCCTGACATAACATCATAGAAAGCTCCACTCAGGCAATTGTAACATCACTGGAAAGATTTAATTAAGAAGGGGGTGGGGGGGGGAAGAGAGAGAGAGAAGGAACATAAACCTCCCACTATTGTTATTTTCAGAAAGCAGCAGCAGGAAGACCCAAGAAAAGGCTTTGAGGCTCCAAGCTGTTATCCCTCCCTGGAAAGCAACCACCTAAGATGTGAAAACACTCTGAGCAGGGGGGGAGGTGTGCTCTGTGCCCACCCCAGGGAACATGGGCCCGGCCTCACGGGCAGATCCCCACAGACAGCTCCCCCACTGCCCTGGCTTTGGCTGCCCTTGGCATTCGCTTTGCTCCGCAGTGGGGTGCCCTGTCCAGAGCAGCAAATCTCCCAGGTGCCACTGCCAGGGCTGGGAACTCCACTGTGTCCCTGAGCACAAGGATTGCAGCAGGGCTGCTTGGGAGCCAGTGATTTTTCTTCTTTGCATGAGCAGGCTGAGCCTTTCCGAGGTGACCGAATGCAGGTGTCAGCTGGGCAGGAGCAACACAAATCAGTCTCTTGCTGCTTAAAAATATATCTGTATATCAGCTCCAAACCCTTTCCTCTAGAGTCTTGTGGCAGAAATGGAGTTTTAAAATGCTCGCATTATTTACAGCTGAAATGCTGGGGGAGGGGGAATAAATAAAATACAAACTCATTTGTCCTGCCAGAGCAGAGTGTGTTGATCCTTGTCAGCCACTGCTTGCACAGTGCCCAAAAGTAATGAGATCCAGACGGGGGAACAAGGAGGAAGGAGTAGTGCCCAACAGCAGGGTGCAAACACCCCAAAGCAGAGCCACTTCACACAGGGACATGGTCAAACCGAGATTATCACCACCCTGGGGTGTGCCAACTGTTGCTTTCACGCCTGGGTGTTAACTATCACCAATTAGGTGGAGTGGATGGTTCCTTAAGTACAGGCTGCTCTGGGAGGGAGCGAGGGCAGGTTTTGTAGACCCAAATGTTGTGTCAGAGGGATGCTTTGGAGATTTCAGAGTTTTCAGGAGGGAACTTTGGGGAATTCCTCCAGAGGAGGACTGTCTGCCTGAACTGGCTTTTCTTTTTTTTCTTTCCCTGTGTTTTGGAAGAGCTGCCATTTGCCAAAGGCCCAGCATAGGGAGTGGTCATCTCGAGTCTGTGCCCAGTGAAGGAGATGACCGTAATCCGAGGTGACACCTGGCAGCAGGAGTAGATGGAAAGGGGCAAAGATGAGAAACCAGGGGACAGAAAGACAGCAAGCATCACATACCAGTCAGAGGCTGGAAGAATTATATGTGGCTTCTGGACATAAATTAATAATGGTGGCTGTGCAGAATCTCTTACTGAGTTCCCCACTGTTCTTGCCTAGTGCTCCTGGACAGGGAGCAGCATGGGGAGAATAACAGGGAAAGATGGTTTGAATTCAAATGAAAGAGGCCTTCTGGCCTAAATGGGACAAGTGAAGAGAACCACCACCTAGGGTCCCCTACTCCCTCCTGGGGAACAGACTCCATCCTAGGGAACATGAACATTGGGAAGGGTCTGAAATCCCAGCACCTTTATTTGGCTGCCTTTTGCATCATGCTGAGCAGTGTTTACAAACCACACGGATCATGAGGACAGTGTCTGTAACCATGGCAATCCTCTGCTGCCCCATCCTTCCCCATTGCAGCCCCAAGGCCAGCAGACACAGGGACCACCCCTTGCCCCATTGCAAGTGGGGACTGGTCCTGCCACTTGGCATTTCCCAGGGAATAAGTTACAATCTGAAGGAAATATCCCAGATAATTTAAAGCCAGCCACCATCACACTAGCTACCAGCTCCCAGAAGTAAGGGACAACAATGCCATAACAGGACCTGCCTGGTGCAGATGCCAGCAAGAAGCCCTTTCAATCCTGCTCTGAGGAAAGCATCACTCTACTCTGACTCCACAGCATCCGACCTTCTTTTGCCACACAATGCTCAGGCACTCAGGAGAATGAGCCACATCCTCCAGTGAAAGCAGTAAGGGTTAGAGCACTGGGCAGCTGAGGAACTGGTGAGTTGGCTTTCTCTTAGGATAAAGCCATTTAACTCCTTCCCACCTCTGCACTGCGTCCCAGCACAACTCCCTTCACAAGACCTGCACACAGTGTTAGGAATTAATGAAACAGGAGATTACAGTTCTGCTTAAATTCAGCCCTGAGAGGATAGATGGGGAACTGCCCTGTTGTGAACTAAGCAATAAAGTGGGAGAAAGCAGAAAACATGGCAGGGAATCAGTTCTGTGTCATTAGCCCTCTTGCACTTAAAAGTCCCAGTGCATCTGCCCAGTTCAGGTGCAATCGTGATGTGATTTTGGTAAATCTGCAGAGTCTCAGCTTGCCACAACTCTGCCAAAACCCTCTCTGCCAAAACCCTCTGCTGCTCCAGCTCTGCCCAAAGGCAGGGATAGGTGCTCATGCCAGGGGCAGCAGCACAATCAGGAGGGGAGAAAAAGGGTAAAATATGACTTTTTATTAAACTACTGCCTCTTTCTTGGGCTAATACTCCGTTTAAAACTCCCATCCATGCCACACATTCCCCTCCAGCACCTCCTCCAGACAACTACAGCTGCTATCAGTTGAGCAGGGCATGCATTTGACTCTGGGGGATAATGTAGCAGGAACTTTGTGGTGCAGAGCAGCAGCACATTTACAGGGCAGGCAGAGCCCTGCAGTATTTCCTTGCATTTGTAGAAGCTATCTGAAACTCTTTACAAGTCTAAGAGTAGGAAACCTGGGAAGAGCAATTGTAAACCCCTGCCAGTGTGAGCACTTGAAAACCACAGCTCTCAAAGGGCTCAGCAGTGCTGATGCCTTGCAGATGGGGAAGCCAAGGAAATTATTTGCCCTGTATAACCAAGGAAAGCTGGAGATGCAGCAAGATCCCAGACTAGGGAAATCTCAGCACTTGGACCATAAATGAGATGTCAGAGGTCAGCATCAAAGGCTGTAACACTGGAGCCTTGCTGCCCAACTGGCCTGTGCACTTGGGGAAGTCTTAATGCTGTCAGGTCCAAGATGCAGCCAGCACTGCCCAGCCCCATGCCCTCTGCTAGCAGCTTCGATTTCCTCACAAGATTCTGGGATAAAAGCTTCCCATGAGTGTCACTAAAATTACTGAGATCAGATAACTCCAAACCATCCATCTGCTCACAAGTCTCCACTGACCAATAGCCACAAGAACGTGTGCAGGCTGAGCTCCCTTTGCTCAGGGGTAGCACTGCGGTGCCCACCAAAACACCTGGGTTTGTGCTCCTCATGTTGGAATGAAGTGGCCCCTCGTGCAGGTCACAAAAAAGGCCAGTTCTTGATTGCACAGCCACTGGGGTTCAAATCCCCATTTTCTCCCCCAGTGCCTGACACCAGGGCATTTTATCCAGACTGTCTCCTGATGCTAACTCTAACACAGGTCTAGTGGACTACTCAGCCACTCAGGAGCAGAGCAGCCTGCTTGTAAACTTGTTACTTGAGGTTTGCTCAGAGTTCATGCCCCAGGTTGCAGTTTAATGGAGTGAGCTCATCCCAAGTGCTTCTGGTGGATATAAAAAGGATGTGCAATCAAAGGTACACTTAAGCAAGCATATTAACAAGTTAAATGACTTCAGTTTTACTAAGCTAATTAAAAATGGAACAAAGCAATGATCAGATTTACATAATAATTAATAACTCCACAGGTTCAAATTATCCAGTCACCAAATAAATACCACATGTAATCAGGGAAAGCCACAGGTGATAACTTGAGAGAATTTGTGTCCTGCTTGGAGGCCTTCAGGAGACAAGATCTACATTTTTGAGCCTGTGTCCAGCAAGACAGAGACCTCAGCATGGCCCCTGGAAGCTTTCACTGCACCTTCTGCCACTTCTCACTCCACTTCCTGCTATAAAGTCATTTCTCTGGTTGTGCTGTGATGCAGAAGAGCATGAAACTTGGTTGTCACTTGTTTTGCAGGAGAGGGTTTTGGCAGAGCTTTCAGGGAAGCTGCTGTTGAGTGTGCATAAGCCCAAGGGACTTTTAGTGTAAGGAGAGGCTCTGCCTGGATGGGCTATGAAAGAAAGACCTTTGGCTCGGGTGTGAGGAAATGACCTTCCCCTTCCCACTCAAGCAACCAAACCATCAGGGAGGGGGCTGTGAGCAAAGGCTGACAGTTTCCAAATACTGCCCAGTTTGGGACCTCACAGCCTCTGCAAGCCAAAACCCACCAGTGGGCTCAAAAGGGATTAAACAGACTCAGGGAAAGAAAAGCTCACTGCAAACAGGGTTCCTATGCAACCCCATCTCTAGAGACCTTCAGCCCCTCAGTTATGAGTGATAGAGAACCCTGATCGCTCCCTCAGCCCTTTCAGGGGCTACTGAGGACAAGCTGCTGCAATGGGAAGAACTTTGACCTGACACCGCATCCTTTCATCAGAAACTACATCAAAATTTAGATAAAAAGAACATAAAATCCTACATAAAGCCTCTGCGAGGCTGCTGGGCTGGCACAGACCTGCACAGGCAGCTCTGTGACTCTCCCATCTCTCCTGGCAGACAGGGAACAGACACAGCTATGGATGCACACCTAGCAGAGCCCTCTGCATCACCCTGCCAGGGCTTTCCATTATATTTTTTTTTCCCCTTTAAATTTTATATTATTAAGAAAACCCAGATAAATTAGCTTCAAAACCAGCATTTATCTGTTGTCACTGATGGAGAGACAGGCACAGCATGGGTATACACAAGAGGGCCTGGCAGACAGCAAATCCTTTGTCAAGTACCACAGATGTAGAGCTCAGCTCCACACCAATATCCATCACCAACACCCAGGAACCAGCATGACCCAGGGGACCTCCCCAAATGGAGCTCTCTGCCTACAGGGATTGCTCCTCAGCCATGCCAGCAACACCCCAAGCATTATGATAAGCCACAAATCAATACCATTAAAAACCCCCAATGGAGCAAAAAGATGTAGAAATCAACATCACCAAGCATCTCAGCTCAGACAAACCCACATCCCCCTGAGCTGCCCCAATCCTGCTACCCCCAGTGCTTCAGCAGGGCTGAGCAGCCAGGGCACAGCCACCTCTCTGGCAGAGGAGGTGCTTTGGCCCAGTCGAGCCCGCTGGCATTCTCACGGTGATGGCCAGATAATTTATTTTTCCTCCAGCCCAGCTGCCTGGAGGGAGGACAGCACTGACATGCTCATAACAGCTTTGCAGCATCCTCAGGCTTCTTAATTAGAGCAGACATAAACATCTTTGACACTGGTTGTGCTGCTTCTGTCCCTTTAACAAAGCACCAAAACAAACAGGCTTCAAAAGAAGACATAACAGCTCAGTTGGAGCTGGTGCTCGCTGGTGTACCATGCACACAAGCACAGCTCCAGCCCCTGCAAATCTCATCCCCTCCACCTCCTGCCAGCCCATGGCCACACCAGGCAGGGCTGTGTGGGGTACAGACACCTCCCTGCTGGGAGAGGGCACAGCCATACCATCCTGCACCACCATCTCCCTTCGGTCAGAACAGCTTTGTTGAGTAGACAGCACTTTAAGGCCAAACAACCAAAGTGTCTGCTCTCCTTGCCTGGTAGCCAGAAATGCCCCTCTTCTGTGTCTTATAGGGGGTGGGTGCTCCCTCTGAGCCATTTGTAGCATGGACAGGGGGTTTCTTACCACAGCCACCAGCTGAGAACAATAACCATCTCAACCATCTCCTTTACCGCAATAAGGAGCATCTGCTTTGAGTCCTTTAAATAAGATGTGATATGGTGAACATCAGCTGTGGGTGGAGCAGCACCTGGGAATAACCTCCCCTAAGATAACCTCTCTTGGGATAGCCTCCACTTGCTGCTGGGCAGCTGCTCAAAAATATGGGCTCCAGCAGCCAGATGGGGATGTTCTGGAGGGGCTGGATCCCCCTGCATGCCTGAGTCTGGGAGCTGATCTGCCTGGCAAAGCCCAGAGATCACAATCTCCATGCAAAAAACAATTTATTGATAAATAAAAAACAAAGTGATGAAGTCAGAGGCAACAAAGCTCTTCTCAGCATGCAAAAATAGAAAATTATCCATCCTTTGTCTCAGCTTCAGCAACCAGGGGAGAGAATAAGCTTAATTTCTTTTGTAAATTATATGTACAGGTGATTTGCTCATGGCATGTGTGAGTTTTGCCCTTTGGGATTGAAAGGAGGTTGCCCTTTCTGCCATCAGAGGTGTGTGATAGATGCACACCAGGCACAGATCTGTTCTGCACTCAGGCCTGGAAGAAACCCCTTGTTTAAAGCTCAAACTCACCATTTGAAAATTAGCAATGATTTAAATCCCTTGGCTACCGTATAAAGACAGACAGGGATGGAGCATCCAGACTTTTATTATTACTTTATTGCTGCTGGCGCCATAACTCTCCCCACCTTCATACCCCCACCTACACCAAGGCTGGAGCAGCCCAGACCAATCACAGTTTCTTTCTGAATGCCTATTTCTTGCTGAATTGCATCCAGACACCCAGGCAGATGCTTCTGGGGTGCCACAGGAGCCCTGTCTCCTGCCGCAGTTGCCTCTAAAAGCTGCCCTGACCCCTGGGTGTGACCTCCTGCCACATGCCAGCTCCAGGGTAGGACACAGCATGAAATCCCTCCAGCGTTTAATAAAGTGGACACATCTGACTCCACAATTATCCAGTTTATCTCCAGTTTTTAGTATGGCTGGAGCTAGTTGCAAAGAGCCCAGACTTGGGTTTGTGCTGTATCTACACTCAGCAATTTTAACATCCTCTCCTTGGTTGTTCTTAAAGCAGCTGAGCTCTGACTTCCCTCCACCGGCTGATGCCAAGCTCCTGGGGTACCTGGCTGCAGGGGGGCAGAGGGAGCTGCTCAGCATCTCCCCAAACCTGTCTCAGCTCCTTCTCATTAGTTCTCTGAAATGTCCAGGGTGCTGGGTCTCTGTACAGGGATT